>JAQFZX010000173.1:0-82952 GCA_034682405.1 Hydroisotoma schaefferi
ACCAAGTCGCCTTGCCACCACGTCGCTGGCCACCAAGTCGCTGGCCACCAAGTCGTCGGCCACCAAGTCCGGCACCCCTATCAAACCACACCCAAACCAGTGAAGCATTTGAACAAATCGTGCAAAGAAACCAGAACTACGGTCCTTGGACCCTTACCTCCATCCCCACAACCCTAACCCTTCCATCCCTTCCATCCTTTTTCGAAAACTGTGCAATCGCGATAATAATTGAACCGTACAAAGAGCCAAAAGACTACACGACGATGTATTATTTGATAAACGACTCTGAATATGGACTCCGGACCAAACCCTACAACGCGTTCATCTTTGTAAAGGTCTGGCTCCCAAAATCCTTCCCTTACTTCCAATTCACGAGGATTATGAACAAACCCGCTAGGGTCTTTGTCCATTTTGTCCATCAGTACAACAGCAGTAATAAATTCCCTCATATATTCCTCTGTCGCTGGTGTTTGTACCAAATCCATTTATGTTCCCAAACAGACAGCATCCTAGAACTGGACCTCTTCATGACCCAGCGTCTCAAAGGGATAAACCCGAAAGTCGTGATTAGGACGGATGTCCACATCCCTCGACGTCAATATCCCCTCGAACATTGTGCCTGGATGAGCAGAAATATTGTGTGCGATAACCTGGCCGTGACGATGGACACCTTGGCTCGGAAGTATAACTTTTCCACTGAAAAGTTATCAGACACAAGGTCAAGCGGAGATTATGGATTTATCTATACCACAAAATACATCCTACAAGGCCAACGTCCCATCCAACCTTCCATGATCTATCTAGTTTCTGGGGCTAGGAACGTTTTTCTTTATTGTCATGTAAATAATTTCAAAACAAAGGTCAACCTCTCTGTTGAGGTCTGGGGTTCCCCGTACGAGAAGGAGGTATACCTCCTCACCTTCATTTTGGCTGTCGGGGTCAATTTATTGTACAAAAAGTACAGAGATATAAAACTCCTAGACATCCTTGCAGTAGTTGTCGGACAGGGAGTGACAACTGGTAGAAGGGGAATTTATAAAATCCCCTTTGGAATAATGTCCGTCCTTATGATAATCATAGCCGGTCATTATCAGAACTCTATAAGGAGTAACTTAATAGTTCCAACTCAGCCACATGTAATCCAACACTTGGGGGAGTTAATTGGTCAAGGGTACAGGATAATTGTGGGTGTAACCCGGGCTATGAAGGGGGTTACTGGTCCTGAAAAGACTTGGTTGGAAGCCTTTACAAAGTATGGACTAGGGAATAATACAGTAAATGCTAGTTTTTACACCTTTTACTATTCCTCCAGTAGTAGTATTCGGGATACTTGGGAATTAAGTGATATCCTTGCTGGAAAGGGTAAACTGGCATTACCTCAGGTGGAGAATGGCCCTTATTTTGAGTATCATAGTAAAATGTTCATAAGCATCTCCCACTGTTCGTTGAAGGTGGTTAAGGAAGGGGTGGTTGCCCCTTCGTTTCTCTATTTAATAGGAATGTCCAATATCCATTGGGAGGTTTTAAAATATAGGAAATATTTTGATGAGTTTGGTCAATCTATTCTTTGGCTTAGGGCTAATAAATGGGTTCTAAATAGTTGGACAAAACAGGAACAACGAGCCTCCCGATTTGTAACCCAAAGGGATAAGTTGGACAAGCAGGGACATTTTATTAAATTACAACAATTAGCTCCTTGTTTTGGTATGTATGGATTTGCAGTCTGTTTGGCCCTTTTGGGATTTATATTGGAAATTATTCTGAACAAGGTTTGGGTTCATTATTCATGGAAATTTATTCTATAGATTTAAGAAATAAACTTTTAATTCTGCTTGTGATGCATATAATCCTTTATTGATTAAAACGTTGTAATTAAAGATTGAAAAGTTACGAGTGGGATTGCGATGCTTATCAGCCATTTTATACTGCAAATTATTTCATAACCTTCTGTCCAACATATTATTCTACCTCTTTGAAAATGTTTCCAACTCCAATTTCACCAACTTTCCAATCCTGCTACCCATAAACGCCAGAATGAAGTCGTACACCTGGAATAAAGGGAATATTCCGCATTTTTACAGCGTTATTCATTGTATAGTTGTGATAATAGATGAGGAGGTCGTCAAACCTGTATAATAGTGTAGAAACTAGCCCCCAAGAAAAGATTAAGAGAGCCTCCAGTGTCGGATATAAATTCGTCCACATTGTAGTCCCATTCTTCCAATATCCTCTCCAACCACATGTCCGTAAAGTAAATCCTCACCTTCACCAACGAATTGTTAGACTTGCTAAAACCTAACGAGGTAGTTATCGGGGTGTAGGTTCTCTATATTTATTCATTTAATATTATAATTCTAATATCTTCCTCATACAAAATCCATACTCCTCCGCTTTATAATTGGAAGTATAAATCTAACTTGATTGCAAATCTGCGGACACTGACGAACACACCCGTTCCAGATGCTCCCATTGTATACCAAATACTGAAAGTTCTCATTAAAGAACATTATCTCCTTTCGACTCTTACAGATCTTTACATCAAAATCCTTCATAAAGGGGGACCTTAAACAAGAGCCTTAATATTAATCCCAATAATACTCAATTGAACCCCAGAGGGTACTATACTGACTCACAGGAAGTACCCAATAATACTATATGCTAAATTGGACCCCAGAGGGTACTATACTGACCCACAGGAAGTATTGGCCTGTTGCATTGTAGACTGATAGATACAACCCAGGATGCATTTACTCTTTATGTAGTTTGGGTTTTGGGTGCAAGGGTTGTGGTTGACCTCGTTGACCCTTTCGTATTCCTTTACTCGGAGGGAGAAATGGGCTGTCGACCCTTGATTGATGTTTATTCCATTAATCTCTGCCAATGGGATCTCCCTCTGCTCGTGGATATACACCTAGAGAAGAGTACCGTATTTCCCATTTTAATTCCTCGGGGGCTTTATTACTTGGAAGCTAACATTAGAAATTCTATTAACATGGACAAGACAGGACTTTTAACATGGAAAGGTAGGGTGAAATTATTCCAGGGAGAAATTAAAACGGGAAATACGGTAATTCTACAGTTTAATAATCCTTAAATTATTACAGGTGGATATAAAAAATCATTGAGTTACCCTAATTCCATTGAACAGAACCTCTCCCGATTTATCCCAAAGAATTGGATCAATAGAGATTTCCAAAGCGTTAGAATCCCCTCCACTAGACACCGGCTCATCTTTATAAAAACAGCGTCCTATTCTATATAATACTTATCTGATAACGTTAATGTACTTTAAATAAGATAAGTCTACCCGGAAGATAAGTGAAACAACGTCCGAGGGAGGTGAATCTCCGGGACCATTTCCCCCTTTCTTCCGTTCCGGGGATGCAACTTTTTCTCTTGAATTTACACTATTGTTTTTTTAAAACAAAGCCATGACCCAGCAGCGTTTATTAGGAATTTATATAACGCTTGTCGCTTAGATGTAAAAATAGTGTGTGTATGTTTGCTTACATATTTGATGATAGTTTCAGTATGAGTAGCCATATTCCAAGGGAACTCCCAACTGCATTCCTTCATCCCATTTTTACATCCATAACGGTCCATCGCTTCAAATCGGTTGAGAACAGACTGTCGAAACTGATACCCGGGACAGATGGTTATCGAGGGGAAGTCCAGGGTGTCCCTGTACTTTACAATTTATAGGCTTATCATCATCATCAGTATCTCTAATTCATCTACTGGACACGCTTATCAAACTACCTCAAGCTTAACTGTGGCGGATTTGGGTGTATTGATAAGTTTCCCTATCCGATCCTTCGTCTGATACAGAAAAAGAAGGAGAGATATTAAAAAAACACAAGCCCAACCCAACCGTCGGAAAATACTTTCCCTATTCGAAAAAACCTTCCATAGACTTGGAATTTCCAGAGTTTCTCTGAGTGGAAACCTTCCTCTGTTGTTATTCCCCTTCTGACCTGAGGTCATCTCAACCTGATCAGCCGACCGTACCTTGTTGTTATCATCGGGGTTATCGGGATTATTACAAGAAGCTGTGGAGTAAAGGGAAGGCTGGAAGTTTAGGAGATAAGCTTTCCGATTTTTTTCTAAGGGACCCAAAGCCCCGTTGTAAAAGTCTAGCTTCCCTGGGTCCATTTCACAATCCCAAAGGTCCAAGTTGTACTAAAGTCTGTAGGTTTAGTTCCTTGCAAAACTGACCCAACTATAGAAGACGCTTCTGCCCCTTGTTTGTTTAGGATTACTGAAAATTATCCATCATTCCGTCTAAACTAAACCGTTTAAGGATCCCCAAACTCAATGATCCATCTTTTCGGGATTTACTCCATATTTCCTCATCCTTTTTCTCCATTTGTATCATTTTTATTTTATTTATTTTTATAACTTGGAGTTAGGAAAGAAATTCATAAATAATAAAATGCAAAAACTCCTCTTGTTTGTTCCCTACTTTTGTAAACTGTCCTCATTTATTATTATTTATTAGTTAGCAATAAATGATGAAGAATAGACATGAATAAAAAGATAGTTCCAAAATAGGTCAATTTCCTCCAAATATATATTATCTCATTCAACAAAGTTAATAAAGTGTATTCCACCCTTTATCTAAAGTAAATATTATTGGTAAGGATTGGGCTGAATGATTTGCAAATAATAATAAACAAAATAAATACAGCATATTTCTTGTCATTTTGAGTTTGAATTTATTGACGTTTCTTGGGCCATCATCGCCCATAAGATCTTCATTTAATAAATGATTGGTTTTGTGATTCCGAAGGATAATTCATAAATGGACTGTTGGATTCGTTTAGTAATTTTGTCAGTTTATCTCATCCACTTTAAATAAATACACGTAGCTGGGTGGGTGGGAGGTAACTGCAGACACGTCCTTTTATAAAAAGTAAGATGCTAAGCTAAGAAATATAGGAGTTCGGGCTTTATTATACTAAAAGTGAATAGAATATGACGGAGGAATCTCGGATTTTTATGTGCCGAAAATACCGGACCTTATCCCCTCCTATTTTCCTGTAAGTTACAAATTATATATTGTGTCTGATTGACGTGATAGTAAAAAAAGTTGATGATTTTAATATTAATTCCACCTAAGGTTTTTTGACGACTGCACCTTACTTAACTTAGCTATACAATTAGTTGAGCTTGTAGCAGTGTAGCTAATAGTTGAGCTAATAGTGTACGGAACGGATAATGATGCAGTGATGATGTCGGCTTGTTGAGGGAATCACTCCAGTTTTTTGTCAAAGGACGGATGGACTTTCATACTCAATCTGTCCATCTCACCAAATTATAAACCAAGAACCATTAGCATTCTACTTATGCATAGTAGTAGTGTATAAGTAGTAGTAGTAGAGGTAGTAGTAGTAGTAGTAGTCGAGGTAGTAGTAGTAGTAGGAGCAGTACTACTTGAGCCAATTGTCGGCAAAACCTCTTTGATGTTCACCTTATTATTTGTATGTAACGGACGTACCAAAAATGCCGACTGTTTATTTTAACATTTAATCGCTTTCCTCCCTAACAAACTACCTCACACAACCACCACCACCACCACCCGGCCTAAACACCCTTCTACTTTTACTAACTAAGAAGAAAGCAGTCTTCTAATAATCCGACCCACCCAGCCACCTTCACCATCTCATACATTATTTAATACTACTCGTGAGTCAGTGAAGCTTTTGAACCTAGCTAATATACCTAACTGAACTCCATCCATCCAATCCTCATGCCAAAATATAATAAAAGTCCTCTCCTCAAAAAGTGATCAAACGACGAGGTCTCGGGAACGGTTGTCGGGTTGTCCTCAATCCCCATACAAAACCATACCACAACTTTTACTCTTTTCTGTTGAATTTTGAAAAGTTATTGAAAGTTCGAAACCAAAAAAGGTCAAGTGAGTTCAAAGATAACCTAAAGGGTTGTGGAAAGTCCCCCTCAGGAAAACATGGACCGGTCTCAATCAGGAAATAGGATGGGGATGGGTTGCTCCGTACAGTTGGTATCCCTAATCCTACTACTAACAATATCCCTGATGATAATAACAACCCAGGCACACCCACAAGGAGGACCCTTAATAAATGAAAGTAATACTAAACGCCGACATATCTCTCCATCTCTCCTAAGTAATTTGAATAGGAATTCAGATAAGGAGTATCGCTTCACAAGTCCGCAACAGGACGGCCTTCGATTGAACAAATGGATAAGCAGTAGTCTCAAGTTCCTTGAATTCCATCGCTGTAGTCAGGCAGTGTTGGCTTCGGACGATGAGTGTTTCAAACTGAGTAGGATGACACGTTCGGAAATGGGGGTTTATCTAGGATGGTCAAAAGTTGCCCCCCATTCCTCCCAAATTACACAATTAAACAACAGTTCGGCATCCGTCAGTTTCAGTCCAATGTCCCCCACCACCCGGGGAAAGGTTTATCCCATTCTACCCGATTCCAGTAGTCCTAAGGCCAATGGACCTCATGACCTTGTACTGGTATTGGACCCTTATCCAACGGCCAACTTTGGACATCTTGTACTCATGTTTTATATCGACTTTGGAAGGGAGTTGAAGACATGCAAGGATACGCTTAGTCAGATTTACTCTACTAATGGTAAGGACATCGAATTTTTTGCATAGAAATGCTACAGAAAAATAAGGTCTTTGACTTTAATATTTAGTGTTTGTGAGGATAAATGATCTAGGGAAACAAAATGAGGAGGTGTAAATTCATGCATTGCTTATGATCAGACTCGGGGAATACTTGGGGAGTCAATTAATGAGTATTTGTGAAAGGCCTAGCCCTTGCCCTAGCTTTTAGTTTCGAGCATCTTATTCTTAACTTTCTGGGAAAAAGACACTGTACTGTACCCGTCCTCCGTCGGTTTGGCTGTCATTGCATTTGGAGTGAATGAATGAAATAGATGTAATTAGGAGTGAAGTTGGTGAGTGGTTTATAAGAAAGTATGTATTGGATTGGATGGTCAGTGGATCCGACAAAGAGAGGTGACAATGGGAGTAATGGAGCTTTAGTTTGGACATGATTTGATCTCTGATGGTGGGTGATGGTGATGTTATAAATTGAGATTGAATATTGGTTGGTAGAAGAAGAGGTAGTTGGATGGAAGGATAGGTTGTTGTGGTTGGTTAAGGTCGTGGGAAACACGTTTTTGTTCGTCGGCATTTGGTCAAAGTTAGGGAGAAAGGTGCCACGAGCCATGGAACTCTTTGAGAATTGCCGACTTCAAAGGATGCCGACACTACTACTATCACCACCACTTACTACTACCACCACCACGATCTTTTACTACTACTACTACGACTACCATCACCTACTACTACTACTACTACTACTACGTCTTTTATTACGTACTACACAACTTCTACTGAATGATATAAACTACGTCTTTAGCAAGTCATCATCTTCTTCTTGGTTTCTAAATCTAAAAACATTACTGGATTTGCTACTACATGAGTAAAGCTTGATGATCCTAGCTAATTTGCTACTGACTTTACTTTACCCTAAACAGAACTACCAACTACCACTACCTCACAACTTCAAAATCTGCCACTCCATGTCTCTTATATTGTTCTTTAACATTTGGTGAAAATGTTTTATATTTCTTCGCCATTGACCACGACCCTGGTGGGTGCCCCTTTTATTAGAGAATAACATGACCGTGCCGTATATGACGCAGCGTTCAATTTATTATACTTCTTGCAACCGTTTTTTAATTGGACGGTCATTGTCTAAACCACAAATAAATTCACGATCCTCTAATATAAACCTTTTACGCCCTCTCCTTTATTACGTACGGGTCTAAAATATGGATCTGAATCTCTTAACAATTACCCCAAATGAACAGACATTCAACACAATTTTGCTTATTTCTATGTTCAGGTTAGAACATTAGATTTAGCCTGTAGTAAGTGCAAAATTAAACGTAACTTTGTGGCCTTAATTAATCAGAATTTAAAATGTCAGTTTAAAAAAACAATTTACAAATAAGTAGTTATATAATTTCCTTGTTCTTTTGTATAACGAGATATGTACACCTTTGTAGAACTGGATATGACTTAAAGAACATGTAGATTTTGACAAGATTTAGACTTGAGGCCGAGTTTCCCGATAAGTTCGCGAGCAAAATTGTGAATGGACCTTGTCCTCCGCTTTTTTGTGTTTTCCCTAAGTCTGCATTGTTTCAGAATCCCGACCAACAACTCGTCTACGTTGTGCTGAATCCCTGACGAAGCCTCGATAAACTTACTATCCATGTTATTCGCCATGTTTTTACCCTCTACGACACATAAATCAATCAATATAACATACCATTTCTGGCGGAAAAGGTCAAAGGTCACGTTGTACGAATTCTAAGTTTAACTTGCCAGCAAATGATATTTCCCTGGCCCTTTCGAGGTCACATTTGTTGGCGACGAGGATAACAGCTTTGTCGTGGGTGACCCCTTCTTGCCACAAATATCTCAGAATGTCCCCCGCGACCTCAAAACTTGACCTGTCCGTCACAGAATATACCACGATACATCCATGCGGCTCGTACGTTGACAAACTGTTCTCTGCCTTTATAAGAAACACGATTGCGTCAATTAGATAAGCTCCTTCTTTACATTTTAAACAAACTTTAGTTCAAACTTTATAATCCCTTACCGACATTTCTGCTGCAGGATGATCAATAAAAACAAGTTCGGATTCCGTGTTATCTAGTAACACGGACACGGTACGTTCTCCAAACTCGTCGTCTGAAATTAAGTAAAGGGTCAGGGACAAGCAACACTAAGGACCGCGGTCATGTCCCTCGTAGGTATTTATTACCAAGCCCTGACGCCCTCGCAACCTGGACGCTGTGTTAGGGCATGCCCAAAACAGGGCATATTGCCCAAGTAACGTTTGGGCACGAAGCCATCATTCATATTCTGTCTAACCTTACAGGGCCAGGGCAGGGAAGGGCATGTCCCTAGTAGGTATTTATCATGCCGTGACGCCTTCGCAACGCAACCTGGACGCTGCGCTAGGGTATGCTCAAAACTGGGAATATTTCCAATATATTTTAAGGAACCCTACACTTAACTTAACGTTTGGGCAGGAAGCATTCATTCATATTCTATCTACTCCTAATGCCCAGAGCATCGAGGCTTATTTTGATAGGGCGCGGGCATGGCGCTTTCCAAAAATACATACCAAGAGAGGCGTCATAAGTGTTGATGTAGTCGGAGGTGGTGAACTGTTGTACGAGGGCGGACTTGCCAACACTTGTGTCTCCCAACAACAGGATCCGGTAACTGGATGCCATCAACTCACAACTGAACAATGAAGACGACGACACGGCCGATGACGGACAACACGATCCATCAAATGGCGTCCTAATTTTTAAATACAATTTCAGGTTAATTATAACCGGAAATACGGTAAAAATAACTATGTTTTAAGTAACCTGCTGCCCGAGTTGACACTTGTATTCGATTTGGACCGTCCGATTGGAATAAAAGAGTCTCCACAATTCACTATCCGGTTTCCCGTCGTTATGTTGAAAGATCGGAGTCTGTAGAGTTCGCTCTCGAAATCATGCCGCGGGTTGAAGGCCGGGAGAGAGTTCACGCGGTTCTCCCTCGGTGCTGCTCGCTCTAATAATATATTTATAAGCGTAGTTACTTGTATCTTAATGCACAAAAAACCCCCCTTAAAACCTGAAATGATAACCCTCTCCAATGATACCCAACCCTGTTGCCCAAAATCCTTCTAAAAGAGTTCCGAACTCTTCTTACCTGAAGAGATAACCCCCAAAAAAACACTTACCCGTTGGGAGTTCGAGAAAGTTGGACTGTCTGCGACCAGCAAACCTACGACTGGCAAGATAAGCAAGATGTTCATGACGTGATGGAGATTTAGGAGAGGAACAAGAAATCGAAGAAGAGTTTGAATTATCCGAAAAATTAAGTGGAGTTGGCCGTTTTTTTCTAGACATCCTTATTCAGTTTTTAAATGGAGAGAAAGGAATGATGCGCATGAAATTTATTGATTAAAAGTTTTTGCAAGATCGGCACAATCTTTGGCAAGTCTCGGAGTTTAGGAAATAGGATCTCTTACTTTTTTTGCATCTCTTTTCGGGAAACTACCCGGATTTACCTACAGAATCATCGGATATTTTCTATCGGATTTATCAACGTGTATTATATTCTCTACTATATTCCACTGCATGTCATAAAAGCAACAGACAAACACAACAACGCAACGACCGTCTATCCTTCCCAAACGCTTTGCTACATGCTGTCTTCGTGTATGACTTCGGAACTTTTACTTATCAAGGTCATTTATTATCTAGGTCACTTCGAGTTGATAAAATAGGCCATAAGCATGGCAAGGTCAGATCAAGGGGCATGACCCATAAGGGTCCTATTTACTCCCTTCAAAAGTACACTGTAAAAGGTCCAATAAATCTTGACTATCTTTTGAAACTCGACAGATGAAACATGCATCACTCTTGGTAAAAAGCCAAGATGTCCCAATTTGGTGGAACGGTTCAGTTCTGGGGGTCTGCAACCTCGAAGATGTCACGTAGAATTCCTGCCCACAGTTTACACCGAAGAAAGGGTCAACTCTCCCTCCTCAGGTCACGGGAAAGACCTTTTGGATCCCGATTTACTAGAATGCATCTCCCTACCCGAATTTGCCCCTTGCCCTAAACTCCGACCCCTTCAAGAAACTTCCAAAGTTCTTTGCGATTCTGCGGCTTCCAACTCAAAACGGTAAGGGAATCACCAATCATCCCATTTTTATAATATGCAAATATACTATATTTATTGTTGATATAAACTGCAGTTGTGACACAAGTCGGTCCGGTGTGGGAACAAAGTGCAAGCTTTTTCAGACCTGTGACCAAGCAATTCTAATCGGCGGAGGTTGGAACCGTCTCCATTCAGGACTCCAGTCCCATCTTAACATCCAAATTATGGAGAATTCTCTAAAATCCTCTGGCTTTTCTTCAGAAAACATCAAAACCTTTTATGCTAATGGGAAACTATCTAGAAATCCTAGCTCCAATACTCCAGTTTCTGGATATGAAAAAGTGGCTTTTCGAAAGTCTCGTTCCTCCGAGGATTTCTATTCGACAGCAATGAAAACGGGTTTAAGGGGACATTTAAGGACACTTTGCGATACGAGGCATTGTGCAGACACTTTAATGATTTACCTCAACAATCCCACAACCGTTGAAGGGGATATGCTTCTTTGGGATGTGGATTTTGATGGCGTCGTAAGTTATTTTAGTAAATATTTCATATAAAACCGTTTCTAAATTCAAAACCCCGTTTTTAGGCAGGTGAGCTGGAAAGTTATGGAGTGAAGGAGCTCCTAGCAGATTTGGCAGGGTGTGAGGCAAAGCGTGTCCTTATCGTTGCTGATCAAAGCAATACGGATATTTTAATGGCGAGTTTGAAATCCAGTCCGGAACACCATAATGTCATTTTATTCACTTCCGGACTTCCCAACCAGATATCCACTAATGGAGAGTTAACCCTCATCTGGGCTAATAATTCTCATCCCATCACTTGTCTCAAGCATGTTCAAGAGGTTGTTGAACACTTTTTTATTTAAATTAAAAGAGATGGACATGTTTGGTTGAAGAACGTCAATAAATAATTAGCAACTTAACTAGGCATCAAGTTCTCAGATGACTTCTTCGAATCCTGCAATATACGATGCTACAGATGCCGTGGCTTCCAAGTTAAGTATTATTGGAGCCCCTTGTGACCTTAATCCACCCGTAAATTCTAGAGAGCTCAAGGCTTTATATCAAGGTAAGATCTTGCACACAGCTTATTTTTGAAACGGAAAGTAAGTAATATCTATCTTTTTCAGGTTGCCAAAACGTTCCGACCAGCATTTGGTTCTCATTTAATTTTGAAGAGCTTGGAGATTTGGGTGGAGAAGGGGAGGAGGTCGAGTTGACCGGAGTTGATGTACAAAGCGGAGATATCGACAGTGACGACAACTTTCCCACAAGTAGAAGGTCAAATGCTCAGAACGGTAGTCGATAAGCTACAAATTATATATTTTTGTAAAATGTAAACAGTTTCCAACCCGATTGTGATAATATAACTAACTTAAACTATAAACGAACTATAAAGGGACACATCAATCATTTAAATACAATTTTTATTTCTAATCGTTAGTTACATTTTTGTGATAGAATGTTTATGTTTTTTCCCATAACCGGATACCCAATAATTAAAAGGGCATATAATACTGACATAAGCGGATTGGGAGATGAGAAATATTGTTTGATTAGAATTTGTGATTTTACAGCTTGAGCCTTTGAAATATTTAAAATAAGCTAATACAAGGAAAGGTCAAAAAATATAAAGAAATCCCTTAAATGACTCTGTATATTGCTTAAGTATATTTTAAAGGTGTTTAGGAGACGGTAACTCCCTTCCAGAAGGCAATCATTCCCTTGATATTGTTGGCTGCAGGTTTAGGACTAGCATAGTACCTATCAAAATATATTCAACATTTCAATCAAACCTCCTCCGAATGATTTAATTTAAAACCCGTAATTAAAATATTTATAGTTCCACCAACCAAGCAGCCCCCTTGTTCACTTTCCCTGCATAAAAGATTAAAAATAATTATTATTGTTCAATCCTCAATTAATAATCAACACTATATTTAGTAACTTTACTACCATTGACATGAATATCGTAGTAGTTGGCCGTTCCCTTCCATCCACAAACTGTGGTGGAATCGTTGGATTTAAAGTATTCCATTTTTATGTCTTCAGGAGGAAACTACAACAAAGATAACGTCCATTTAACAAACTCTTTCTTACCCACCCGTTGATAACTTCATATCAAAAACTGGATAACCTACGTAATTATTCCCTTCGACAGAGACGCATTTGTCGGACTCGGCGATGACCACACCCTCCCATTTTGCGGATACCATGATTAGAGATCTCTGAAACAAATAAAAATACAAATAAAACCCGACTGTTATTACTGATTTATGTGCTTCACACTTTAATCCAAATTACGAACTGTGGATCCCGTTTTAAAAGGTGTAAATGAATAGCGGCTGAGCCCCAAAAGGACCCTTCTTCCAACCAAATTACACATTCTGTTCCACCTTTTTTTTTAATTATCTACAATAATATCCATAAAGTTCAAAACTTTTAATTGAAAAATAAACACAAAAACAAAAAAAGGGGAAAATATGACCACATTAAAAAGTAAAAACGACCCACAAAGTCTCCTTTAGCGTCAGCCAAGAAGAGGTCAAGACTTAAGGGGCTAAGGGGCAGATTAACTAATCTTATAGTCCTTTTTCTATTTTAATTACCTCAGTTTTGTTGGAAATGTTGGAAATAGTTCCAATTAATTAATTAATTAAAAAGTTGATGTTGATTATTAATTGAGGAGATAGAGTGGGAGTTTGCCGGTTGCGTGCGTAATGGAAATGTTTAAACGGGTAACGAACGGGTTATGCAAAAGCAATAGAGACAGAGAGAGCTAGCTGCTATGCTTGTAATATTCTCCATACTTTATTTTATTTTACTGCTAAAAATACACCTTTTTACTAATTTAATCTTAATTTAAAGTCATAACATTTTTAATACTCTTGGATTTTATTAAACTTTTATTATCATTAATTAATTAATAATTAATTAATTAAATAAAATACCAAAATGCATAAAGAACGGAGAGTGAAATGGGGTAAATAGAAAGTTTCTTGATGGCGGTAAAATATAAAGTTTTTAAATGTATAATAATTCTAGGAGGATTAAAAGTGAAGTCATAATAATTATTAATAATTATTAATTAATCCTTTTTTATTAATTCTGTGTTAAAGTTGAATAGGAGGATTAGTAATAAATTTGGATTAGATAAGGTTGGATTTTGGATAAGCACTCTTAATCTGCTCTTATCAATATTTATTTATAGTAAAGTGAAAGATAAGAACTTTACCGCAAGTATATTAAATATTTTGAAATATAAATAATATGACCTATTTCGGATTCCAACGTGGCTAAAACCATCTCCAACCTTTTTACAACACGTATTGGTATTCCTCCACTTTTTGCATGATTTATTTTGTTGGACGGATATGATTTTGATTTTACAACTAATTCTTCGACAATAGACCGCACCGCGGCGTATAGCTGAATTTTTTTAAATGTTTTGAAGCATATTTACCGTGGGAGAGATGCCCTTGTGTAGCACCTAGAGGACAACGCGGGCGGCCTATTATCGGAAAATAACGACAATTCTATATCTACAATAATTGTAATTTTTTTCAGAGAATGGAGCTCGAGTTCCCAGTTCATCATGTTATTGTTGTTGGATTTCATCATAAAAAAGGCTGTCAAGTGAGTAAACTACCCTAAATCCTCGCCCATATGCCGCCCTCCCTTCGTTCATATGCGCAAACAGCGTGGGTACAAGGGTACATTCTACCCACTGATTTCTTAATGTACCCACTAGCATTTTAGAAATGCCCTATCCTTTAATGTTTTTGTACCCACTAGGCCACTACTAGTTACCACTCGTGGTTGCGCCTATGCCCTCGTTAATTATGCCGCACGCCTATCTTTTACATGTTAAAAGAGGTGTCTCTCCCATGTTAAATATCTTTTTTTTCTTCCTATAAGCCGCGGCATATGTGCGAGGATTTAGGGTACTATTTAAATCGCTAAATGATTATTACCAAAGTTCTTATTGTTTTATTTCCTTTGTTCCGAGGTGGAGTATGCTTATCCAGCTTTCAAAGATGAGATAGAGAATACGGCGTGGAAACACCTTCCAACCCTGGCAATGCCGGACGGAGCCCACAACTACTCCACCGACACCGTCTACTTCCATCTACCCTCATTAAAAAACCCGAAAGAAACGGTGTTCGGTGTGGCGTGTTATCAGCAAATTGATGCTTCGGTTAGACAAATATACTACCCGGATTCCCTCACAATACGCCGCGGCGTATGCATGAAAAAAATGATGTTTTATTTGAAGCATGTTGGAGAGATGCCCCTGTTCAACAGGATAGCATACGGGTTAATTAACGCGGGCGGCGTATATTGTCAGGGAATCCGGGTATTTGGAATTGCAGTGGAGTTTTAATAAAATAAATTTGTTAATTATTTTAGAAAATAAAAAACAAGAGCGAGGAGATTACACGAAGTACGATCCAGAAATCTGTCTGTGTCCTCAGCAAGTACCCCTTGTACGGTCATATTCAGGTTAGACATAAATTCTAGGTTTTCCGAGTTTGAGGAAGCTAATCAATCCTTTTGTACTTTCTATGCAGGTCAAGATGACCCTAATTACTGCGGCCTACTTCAGAGAAGGTGATTTTGCACAAGTTTCGATATTAGAAGAAGCATATCATCACCTCAATGCTTGTCTCTTACCTGATTTACTCCAAACTCCGGAAGCGTTTGTAGGTCAGTGAATAACTCCTTTTAGGAGTTAACCAAAGGAAGGAAAGGGGCTTATCAAGTAATCTATGATTGTGTAGATTGTAGAGCATTTACGAATCCTTTGCAGGTCTTTCTCCAAGGGACTTGGTATTTGTCTTCCGACACGAGGTGCTTCTTCTACTTAAACTCCTCCTGCTGGAAAAGAGGATCTTATTCCGTGGAGCATCAGTAGGTCCCCTTTGTTCCGCCCTCCTCACCTTAATCTCTCTCATTCCCCACACTCTGGAATTCGGACTCAATGAATCCGCATGTGTAAAAACATCAAAAACAATGTCTATCGTCCCCCAGTTCAGTATGTCCCTCAGCGTGGACGAAAGCTTGGTAAACATTGGAGCAGCGGCCGCTGGAGAAGGGGACAAGGAAAAAATAGACAGTCAAAAACCCAGCCCGACAAACGATGTCGACGCCGATCCCGAAGAGCCCAAAGAAAAGAAAGCCAAGGATCTCATAAATAATTATCTAATTCAAGGATCTGCTGCAACGAGGCGTGATGTAAGAAGTCAAGAAGATATTATCGACAATGCTACTCTACCTGGTCAAAATACTTTTTCAACCATTCCTCCAACCCAAGAAGTCCCTAGTTTAAAGTCTCCAGACTCTGATCCTGAATCTGATGCATTTTCCGTAACTTCAGAACGAAACTTGGATTACATACCCGATTTCCTAACAGCCGTTCAAATGACGGCCGAGGATGCTGGACTTCCTCTTAAGATATTTAGCAAGGTATTCTATTCAAGCTCAAAAGTACCCTAAATCCTCGCCCATATGCCGCAGCTTATATGTGCAAAAAAAGATGTTTTGAAGCATATTTAACATGGGATAGATATCCCTTTTAACATGTAAAGGATAGGCTTGCGGCGTAAATAACGAAGGCGGCATATGGACGAGGATTTAGGGTACATGCTACATCATCCTGTGCTCTGTTTTATGAAGGTGTGTATGTACAAATTGCAGGGTTATTTATGTCATCCCTACCTCTCTCTCCACTACATGGATCTATTGAATGACTCTCGAGTCCGAGGTTTTGTTGTTGGAGCCACGAATATCCTATTCAAACAGAAACGAGACCTAGTCGATGTAGTTGTGGAAATGCAGGACGGTTCTGTGGAAATATCTTGCCCGATACTCAAAAAAGCTGTGTTACTCACAACTCAGGACCTTAGATTTGCAGAAAACGTAGTGAAGAATGTTACCCTAGAGAATGGAAAGAGATCTGATCGGATGGACAATTTTATGACGGGTGTAGGCTGGGAGGGCGGGGATGAGTGGATCAGAGCCCAGTTCAAGTATTATCTCATCTGTCTCCTTAGAACGAGTCTGGTTGAGGAGGGGAGTCGGCTAAGGGATTCCTACGGAACCAACTTTATCTCAGCTTTACAGCAAACTAATCACTGGAAGATATGGAACTCTTATGTTAATTCCGAGGAAAGGGAAACACCCGGGATTTATCTTCTGTCCCCGGGACATCCCTTCGATGGACAGATATCTGTTAGCGATATGAAGCTGCGGTTTTCACAGTAAGTAGGGGAATACTTATACTAGTAAGAAAAATGAAATAGTATCATCCTCTTGGAATTTTTAATCTCTAGTTCAATGCAAAACACGGACAGTGGAAGGAAAATAAACCAAGCGGTAGGAAAGGCTGTGGCTTCCACAGGGAAGGCTGTGGGTGGGGCCCTTCATCAAGCCAAAGGCGCCCTCTCAACTTGGTGGAGCTCTGTAACTTCTCCTACCGTTCCAAATCCTAATGGAGAAAGTTCGGTCGGAGGAATAGAAAACGGATCTAGAAATAAGCACGATGTAGAGGTTTCAAACTCAATTGTTAGACCTTCCAAGGTAAAACTGTCGAATCCTGAGGATGCAGAAGAACAAGGTCGATCCTCAACCGGAAGAGATGAAGTTCGGCAGTCATTTTGGTTTCAGTGATTCTCTCGCAGATAAGCTTGATAAAATAAGATAACCAAAGTACTGGTCAGCATCGGATTTCATGAAATCCTTCATTGCTATATTCAATAATTAATGAACCAACCAAGCAAAATTCGGCTGTATAATTGCCAAAACTTGAGAGATCATAGGCGTAAAAACCAATCATTTAGGGGTGCGTTTTACAGTTTTTTTACACACCTTGAAACCCCCTTTGTTTCTTGACTGAATAGTGCATTCCTGGCATGTAAATTTATTATGACAATTAATTAAAGTAAACCTCCCCTACTCATGTAATCTACTGATTTGTACCGTACCTTTTTCAATTATGCAATCAAAACGCTAAAATTATAACATTATGAACAGTCATTTCGAAGCTTTAAAGTTAGAACGATCATTGTAATTATGGATGGGAGGGTCTTACCTTATCTAACGCATCCTATCACGTATAAAATCAAGGGTATATTTATTAAAGCACGTTGGCATATACTCTTTCTTATACATTGGAACGGGTGCGTTAGATAAGAGAGACCTATCTATCTATACAATCATGTTATCATATCTAACAAATAATACACCATTTTGCGCCGTTAATAAAAAAGAGAGCTAAATTGTGAACATGTGCAGTAAAGTTGGTAATTATTTTTATTCTAGTTTTATAAACCCGTCTAAAATTCCTTCCGGATTAATAATCCAAGGAGTAAGTGTCGGAAAAGACAAAGGAGTAGAGAATACTTCCAACCAACCAAATCCTAGTATGAAAGAGTGATGGATGCACGACATTGTTCCTTCCTACTTAGTACTATTACTATCCCTGTTATGAAACCCAAAGGTCACCAGAAGACCTTGACCTTGACCTTTCTCCACGTGGACCGTTCGTACTTGGTGTGGTCCTGTACAAGTTGGACCAGAACATTCTGGAATCAGAATAGAATACTCTTCCAACCAAATGTAGAAACTATTTCTCTGCGTCTCCTTCCTTTCCTTTGTTAGCCGAGAGTATAAAAGGGGTTGTGGGTCGGAGGATTGTCCCTCTCTATCTTTCTGACCTTCCTGGACAGCGTTTCTCCGCACTTTACTCCCTCATTTCTTTGTTCTTTTTATCTTTGAATATTTGGAATATTTGGTAGTGATAAAGATTAATAATAATAATAGCGTAAATCGTCCGAAATATCGTGTTAATTTAAGTATAAATCTGTAATGGAGCCTGTAGAAGAGAAAGGGAAGAAGGGTGGAGGTCCATTTACATGTTTTAATGATGAATACTTGCTCCAATGTCCTTACAATCCCTCACACCATGTCACGTAAGTTACCCTTTTTTACTACTAACTTCTGCTAATGCGTTCTGTTCCTTTGGATAAATCCCTTCGCATCTGCTGCCTTACTCCGTACTTAATCTGCTTGACCTAATGAATGACCTTGTTGACCCTTTTATCTTTGCAGAAATCTGCGTATGATGAGCCATTTGATGAAGTGTCGTCGTAATTTCAACAAGGCTCAAGCCCTAGTAGGAGAGGAAGTGATGATGATGACGTGCAAGTATAATTGGACCCACCAGATCCCAGCTCCTGAGATCATCTTTCATGAGTCCAACTGCGAAGATCAGTTCAAACTTGTCGCTTATCTGGTCGAATATCAGGACAAGCTCAAAAGTAAAAATATAATTCACTTTCCATACACCCTTATCAGGTTATTCCGTTATTAAAACCTGAAGTTAAATACACGATATATTCCAGGAAAGGAGAAGAAGAGGGCCCAAATAGCTAGAAGATTGGAGACTGAGAAGGCACTGGCCGAAACGTCCGCAGATAATTTCTACGTCACATCTGGATCAGACTGTCGCAAGTTTTATGCCGGTAATAAGGATGAGGATGAGGTCCAAAGTATCGGTTGTGATGACACCGTCTCCATGCTCAGTGACCGACCTCCTGACCTTCGCTATCCCAACTTCCCAGTTGAAAATGCATTGAATTGGGGTGAAGAGGAGGACTGGGGGATGGATGCTCGGCGACGGGGAGCTTGTGAACCGAAGGCAAAGTCCCAGAATGCTGATGGTCAGCCTTTCAGGTAAGGGAATTCACGTAAAAAAATGATAAGAGATAGCTGGAGATGTACTAATTGTCAACTTATTCCAGAGTTCCACCCAATATATCCAAGATGGAGAGAAAAATGTTCCGTGCAACGATCGCAGAGCAAAATGCCAAGCGACAAAACCCAAAAGGAGAGGTTGAAGACGTCGCCCAAGACTTTGGCAGAGGTGAAGGGGGTCTTCGCAAATGAATTATTCTACTACTCTTTGTTTCCTTTTGTCCCCAAATGAATTTACTGATTTATTACTTCCATCAATTTCGTATTTACTGTATTTCCATGAATTTATATAGACTTTGTAATAAATAGTCTAACCCTGTTGTTGCATTTGTAATCTTAAACCTGACTATTTATATATTCCCATATTTATGTTGTATCTGGAGAGGGGGGGGGGTTGTTAGCTGAGGGTGCTAGGACAAGGGGGTAGATTCACAGGGAAGAACACATTCATTTCAATCATACAGGCCAAACTGATAAATATAATGTACATAAGAATACAAAGTAGTCCGATCTTCCTGTCCAGGACGAAGCGGTTGAGGGCGAGAAGGAAGTAGAGAAGCAGGAGGGCCGTGACCAAAAGGACGGCCGAATACTCCATTCCCCCTGACTGGATCTCGATAAACTTGTCCCCCAAACTGGCCTTAATCAACCACGGGAGACCCAGGCAGATCAGGATGTCAAATATGTTGGACCCTATTGTGTTACTGAATGCCATCGCTCCCAATCCTACCAATATTTTAGTACACAAATCTTATTGAGATTACACGCTCATCTTCAAGGGTTCTTGTTTTTTATACCTTGACGAGCCACGATTAAAGAAGATATAACTTCAGGAATGCTTGTCCCAGCAGCGAGAAAGGTCAGCCCTGTGACAGACTCTGGGATTGACAGTGTTTCTCCTACAATTTTAAACTTTCTGTTAATGTCTGCATAGAACCCTCAGGTATCTACGAATTAGGGTCGTTATTCCAATAATTGTTAGTACCAATTGTGGAGACCATCCAAGAAGCGACATAGGAGAATACCCCAATCCAAGCAACGCACATAATCAGAGAACTCCAGTACCACTTTCGAAACCTGTGGACCTTACAGTTCGGGATTGAGATGGTTAGAACAAGTCTAATGGGCCATGACAAGATCCACTCGACCAAATCTCTCCATCCGGTCTCCATAATGCTCGGAGGCTTATAAAGCCCTGCGAAGTAGCTCATCTCTGTTTATTTCCATGTAATTAAATATATTTAGAACGGCTGGAGGTTATGGACAGTTAAAATAAACCAAACCATGCATGCAATGCACTACCTCGATCGGACCGATGATGGGTCAAGTTTGACCTGTCTAGAGCATTGTAGATCAAAACCTGGTCAAGAGAGTTGGCCGGAATGTCATACTCTTGACTAATGTACAAGTCTCGTTCTGACATTTCCGAATTCTTAAAGGTGAGGTTCCCCAGCAGATCTCCCCCTTTCTCCTTCACTACAAAAGTTAAGCAAACTATTGACTAATGAGCAAAATATTGGGAATCTCCCTGATGGAAATCTGGTTAGCAAAACCTCTAATTAGCAACGGTGTTCTTTCATTCATGTCCACAACTTTGCCCACAACTACGGAAAGTCTCCGTGGACGTTGGGCGGATTCTATGGAAAACATCAACAAGACCTTTCGAACTGTCCCATCCGTCCATCCCTTCAATTGGGAGTTGTAGCAAAGAACTGCGTGGAAGGATTATGATAAGCATTTCCATAAATCCCCCACCAAACCCTCAATTCATTTAGATAGAAATAAATAAACTAACCGAGGACATAGAAGCCGTATATTAGGATAAGGATCAGGGCCTCGTACCAATACACTTTCCGATTTAAAATTACTCCGATAAGGGCTCCGATGGATATCATGTAGAAGATTGAATCTCGAGTCAAGGGCCACCATTCTAGTCGGACCCCCTGGAAAGGTTCAAAGGTTAAATAAGGGACCTTATCTCTCCAGTAAATATATAGTTTATGGTTTAGAGTTTATAGTTTAGCTACGATTTTTTCATCAGAATTGGCAATCTTTTTCACAGCATAGCCAGCACCCAAACCGCAACAAGCTCCTACAGCTAGCAGGTTAAAAACGGCACTCCCAACTGGCAAAAACAGGTTATAAGATTTTTATTCCAGATATTTATTCCAGGTTTTGTAAACTTAATTTGTATAATATAAAAGGGAGTATAAACCTATGGTTCCGACCCCCATGTCTCCATTCGTTACAAAAGTACCCATAATGTTGGCAAAGAGTTCAGGGGCTGAGGTGCTTATCGCCATGAAAGTTGCTCCTGCTACATCACTCGGAATGTTCAACTCTAAAATACACGAGGATATTAATATTTCATAAAAACTCTTATCAAGAAGCAGCTTATCCCTTTTTATATCCAATTATTGGCTAAATCCTTAGAATAGATCATGTAAAAACCGACCACGGCAAATAGATTCCACAGCAGGGACAAAGTACTCATCACAAACAAGTAGTAGAGCATAGAAGACGTATATTGATACAGCAAAGTGTACCACAAGGGCCCCCTTAAGTCTCTCCTCTTTTGTGAACAAATCTCCCGGAAACTGGTCGGAACTCGGGAGGGAACAATTCTTGACCCCATCTTGACCTTCCCTCAGGTCAGATCCTGGCAAAGGGTCTTGACCCTTGTACACCCTTGAACTTATCCCGTCGTAAGTGACAAAGGGAACGGAGGCCTGGACGTGGTAGACGGAGGAATAAAAATACAACCCTCCAAGGGCCAGGGTATAAAGGGCCAGGGAGATGTGACGCTTTTGTCTACGCTTATCAACCAACAGACCCTTCCAACCCTTCCCTACTTTATTTAGCCCATTAGGCTCAAGCGAAGGGTCACAAGAACTCTTGGCGACCTTCGGGTCAAAGGGCACATCACTTAAACCAACCGTTCCGTTTTTAGTACTCGTCCGATATTTACCCATCAATTATCGAGAGCACGGCACTCACACAACTACTTTAGCCAGGTCAAGCTACAGGTCAGAGGTTATAGATACCTTCTAAAAAGGTCAGGCGAACGCTTGAGTTCTACTACAGATTTACGCAAGGGATTGTAAACTTTAGATACGTTTAAAATAAAACCACAATCCTTGAGTCATATAATTCCTCGACCAAGACAAATATGGATTAATCTCTTGTATTAATATTTGTTTTGAATAATACAATATTTACATACATTCGTTTCAGCCCCCCAAACCTCATAGGAATATCTAGGCTTGAACTTAACCAATTTTATTAAAATCAATCCAGTAGAATAAAAAGCGTGTAATGATTCATACAACGAGAGGTACAAAAAAATAATGATCAATAATATTACAAAATAAAGTAGGTAAAGTAAAGTGCATTAAAACGGAGTACTTCTGCTAATATCTCAAGTGGAAAGCCCAGGATAAGTCATGCCAAACAGAGAGTATATAGATAAGACAATTATTATTAAGGCAAACTAGGGTCATTTAGTCAATCAAAGTTGGATATATTTGTTGCGTCGCAGTCTTTTTATTTTTTTTATTCAGTTTGTAAAATTCCAGAGTTAGACATGAGCTGAATCTTTCCTTATCAAAAGTACCAAAGTAGACAACAGGGATAAATAGTTTTATCACAAACGGTTCACCCTTCCTTGTAATATTATTTTATTCAATTAAACAGCCACTTTTTTCCCTATAGATAGGATTTATTGATAAGCCGGACGGACATTTGCATACTTGAAATAAATACTGCACGCGTTTTTAGTTGAAGGCTGAATTTAAATGTGTAAATGGTTTTAATTAATGTACGGAGTTTGCATCATTTTAACTTGCAAAATGCAGATGTTTAAGCAGGTTTAGTGGTTCAGATTGTGGGCTGATTGTCCAATAAATCATTGAATTAACCTTATATATTCAATAATGACAGGGATAAATCATGAATTATTATTATTGATAGTATAACAGCTTACATATTTATTTATTTAAAAAAGGAAATGTAACTCTTTTTAAGAATAAAAGTACAAATAAAGGGAGAAAAGTTCAGCAACTGAATCGTTTATAATCGGCCAAAACGGTTGCTCTTTGTTCTTCCGTTTTGAAACAATACATTTTCAAATCCTCTAATCCTGGCATCCCCTTTTCTATACTTCGTCTATTAAAATATAGAAATATATATAGTAATGCAAATATTCCTGGAAATAATAACCTTAATTTAATTATTTAGAATTATACCTTCTTCTACGACGAACCGGCTCAGCCACCTCTTCATTGGATATCTTATCATTAAAAGGTGGGGGGTCGGGTACAGCGCGTGGGGGCTCGGGTACAGCGCGTGGGGGTGGTGTAGTAAGCCCCATTTCTGTAGCTAATCTTCGTCTTTTTTCCTCAAATGTTTCAACAGGGTCATCCCCAGGGGGTGGGGCAGCCGCCGGCAAGGGTAGTTCCGTAGTTGTCGCAGTCTCATTAATAAAATGGTGGGTCATCCGTTCCAATCTGTGGAGGAAGGGTGAGCCGCTGTAGGCCGCTTGGACGCAATATTCCACATTCTCTATTGTATTTCGAACATTACTCGAGAAAAAGTTGTCCCAGACTTGTTGATTTCCGAGGATTGTAGGTCGAGTCCTGGAATATATTTTGGGTTTTTATAATTATTATTATCTGCCCCTTTGTTAAGTAAGGTCCGGACTTATTACCATCTATTCTGTATGTCTTTGGTAAATATCCTCTCAAGGGCTTGTTGGTAGAGATGATGACTGTTCACATGTTCCTTGAACATCCCGTAGCAAAGTCCATGAGTAAAGTCCATAGCTGCCCAGGTAGCCTCTACAGGGATGTCGTATAACTCGGGTTTCCACCGGAACTGACCTTTCTTTGGAAGGATTCGACCTCCTGGTGTATCAACGCTTTCCAACTGCAATTTAATAACGCTTTTTTCAACAAACTTCCGTGACCTTTCAGCTGCGAGCGTAGGACTTGATGCTCCAGTTGGATATATTTGGATTAAAACATAAATAAAGGATGATTCAATGATTCTCCTCACATAAGCATGAGTTTGACAAGTCATTCCATGAAATTTGAACGGAGGTTCCTGGTCCAAACAATGATTAAGGGCTGCATCAATCTTCTTGAAGTCTTCTATCGGGATATCCATAATCTTGGAAGTGTCCACTTCGGACAGCAGGAATAAAAATGCCTTAAGAGTATCCTGACCAAACTCGGCAGAAACGTAGCGAGAACTGCAGAATTTAGCTTGAATAGCGATACTCTTCCTCAACAACGTCACAATCCTCAGATTCGGTCCAGGATAACCGTCATTGTAGGTTCCCATTAGAAATCTAAACAGTCGCAGGGTCTGGTTACCAATTTTAGGGTCCGGGACGGTAGTCGCTCCCGTTTCCGGATCGATTGTCACAGTCGCCCAGGCCACTTCTTTTTTAAGTCCTACGGGTTCTACTACCCGGTTGTGCCAGTTCCGTTCTAGATACGGGAGATTACCACACTTACCCTTTCCTAAACAGATATCCTCTTCGCTTACTGGAATTACAATAAAGTCCGTTAGCATTTTACTCATGAAAAACCTACTTTTAAGCTATTTCGTACTTACTTGACGTTGCATGTAATTTTGGGATGTACTGGATCTAAAATTCATAAATAGACAAACAGTTTACTAAGCAATACATCTATATTCTTGTACAATAGGCCGCCCTCGTTTAGTAAGCCGCACGCCACCCTACATCATTTTTCATGCATACACCGCGGCCAATTGTGAAGGAATAAGGTTAATAGTAATAGTAATAGACCCTACTTTGATAGGATGGGTGGTGCGATCTACGGTTTCCCCTTTGCAGACGTCTGCCTTCATTTTGACCCTTAGAATTAATAAAAAGGAGGTTTATATAACTCTGTTTTAACAATTTGTAGAAGGGAAGGGATGAGAGATAGTATTTGGGAAAGACTTACGAGTCAGTGGATGCTAAACAGTCGACATAAATGGGTTTGGGAAATAAAACTCCATAAGGACAGTTTGTTCCATCAAACCAAAATATCCCGTCTGAAGAACCCTTATTGCAAAGTTCGGTTTCGGCCCTTAAAACCACAATATTGTAGGATGATAGGATAAATAGGGTCAAAGGGAGTAGGACTTTATCAAGATTTCCCATTTTTAATTATTAGAATGGATAATAGTTGGGTAGGATTATCGGAGGAGTGTGGACTCCATTACAGATCTCATATCCAAATAAACCCATATATTTTATCATTTTTACAATTTTCGAAAGGGAAACTGTTGAGGTGAAGTTTCTTCATTGTGAATTATTTACTTATTTAACTTTCTTTTATTTCAATTAATAATTTCTATTGTTGAGTTTGATTCATGCAGAATAAAGCATAAACCATACAAACAATCCCATCATAATTTCCTAATATATATTTACACCCTGAAATATAATTCTTATGGGTCGCTACTACAAGTTTCAAAAATAGCTTTTGAAGAGGGGAATTATATCGTTGAAAGTGCCGTTTGTATACACACAAGGTTTTTAATAGATATGAGAATATATGAGGAATTAAGCTTTAATTTCTAAAGTTAGGCCTTTAAAATTAAATAATGGAAACCCACACAATAAGGACAGGTTTTGCTATCGATTTCCCTTAAAAAATACCTGGATTTAGCATTTAGAGAGGAATTATAGACTTATTGGATATCCCAGAGATCACATTTACTTACATGTCAGTTATTTTTATGATACGAGCTGTGAGATGTCTGCAACTATCAGAGATTATGAACTTCTTTTTTAATAATTTAGGATACAAAAGTGTATAACTTTTAAAATACTACTTCTTTATTTTTATCCCTCAGAATAAGTTTATGAAAAATATTACGTTTTCTATTTATCCCTTAATCTTGGGCCGAACTTTGTTTTCCTTTTCGTTAATGTCAATTTTAATTTTGCGACTGTTATCCTGAGGATCCTGGTCCTGTTCGAGTAAAGATGGATCTTGAGTGGTGGTGCTGTCCACATCTCCATGCGGGGTTGTCACCGGAAGTGGTGGCCATTGGGCCAGGGCAGGGGAATTCGGACAAGTTTCCAAAAGATATTCCCGAACGACCTTACGCTGACGATACTCGGACTGAAAACACCAACCCGCTTCCGACATTCCATAATCCTCCAGGAATACTGTGACACTTCGTCTATAAAAATCATAAAAGAGGTACATTTAGTAGAGTAGTTGTGAGCTGAGCAGCGTCATAGTCATCGGTGTATAAAATGTTGACGTACTTCCGCCTCCTTCTTCGATCATCCACTGAAGCCCCATGAGACGCTTCCTGACTCGTGCTATCCTTGGATTCTAGGCTGTTTTTATCGTCAATATGGTCATTTTGGGGGGACAGGAAGTTGGAGAGGAAGGGACGTTCAAGTCGATGGAGAAAGGGGGTGTCGAAATAAGCGGCTTGGATACAACCGTCCAAGTTCTTCATTGTTGGCCAAACATTGGCTGAAAGCATGTTGTCCCAGATACCTTCGTTTGGTAGGGTGGGTGGACGATTCCTAATATAAAATAACAGCATTAAAGCATCATTTAGAATTCATCTTTAGAAGCAGGAAAAACATCAGAGATAAGCAGGAAAACCCTCAGATATAAGCAGGAAACCCCTCACGGATAAGCTTGTAAAACCTCAGAGATAAGCATGATAAGAACCTCATAGATAAGCATGATAAGAACCTCATAGATAAGCATGAATAAGTCTGTATATTAATGTAAACCAGATAAGAGAGTAGTATACAGAATGTAGTAAAAGTGTGTGGTTGGTTGAAGGACACAAAGTATTGAGACTCATCCCGGGATTTCCTTCCTTCTTCTCAACTCAAAACACACTTTTTTTTACCTACCTTATTTTCTGTTTTTTAGTTAATTAATTAATTAATAAATGTTAATATATTAGAGTATTTAGGAGTGGGAGGAGTGGTAAAGATAAGAAGTGGGTGTGGTTAGATAAGAAAGGGGGGTGGTAAAGATAAGATGTTTCCACTCAAATCCAAAATCCTAATTAGTCAATTCCTAAAAACCAGTACAAAATTTCTTGGTGGTGCTAATTATCCCAAATCTTTACCAACTTTTTCTAGCCATTTCTTCTCAACCAATAAAAGACGTATTTTTATAAATTCGTATAAAGTTTTTAAAATATGTAAATTCAGAACAACGTCCAGTTTAGTTATTGGGGGTGGGGTTATTGGGGGTTATGCTCTTTTGTGGAAGAAAGGTCAAGGGTCATCCCCTTTTATTATATTCGCCCAATCTGAGCCTGCTGACCCTCCTGGGGCTAAACTCTCTACGCTTATCGAAGGTCAGTTTGAAGCGGAGTGCCAGCAGTCCTTAATTTCTGATACGGAGTTATCTTCTTCCAATGGAGGTCAAGAGGATGAAGGGTCGGGGGACAAGGGGGACTTTGATTGGAAACAATTTGGTCAAATATTGGCTCCTTATTGGAAACTATTGGGGGTTGCTGTTGGTGTAAGTTCATTGTACTAGTTTTAAAAGGTCTAAGATTGGAATATGATTTATGGGCTAAAATGCCTAGCTGAAAAAAAACGACTGCGGGCCATTAGTGCCTGTTGCTGAGCAAAATACCGCAAGCAAAATGCCTGTTGAGCAAAAATACGCCGCTAAAAGGCCTTCTGGAAATTAATGATTGTTGCTGAGCAAAAAAACAGGATCGAAATGCCTGCTATGCCCGCTGGGCAAAAAGGCCTGTTGTGCAAAAATGGCTACTAGGGGCAAAAAAGCTTGCTGTGCATTAATGCATATTGCTGAGCAAAGGAAAACGCGACCAAAATGCCTGCTGGGCATAAATAACTGCTAGGCGAAAAGGCCAACTGGGCGAAAATTCGTGCTGGGCAAAAATGCCTGCTGTGCATTAATGCCTATTATTGCTGAGCAAAGAAAAACGCGACCAAAATGCCTGTTGGGTAAAAAATGCCTGTAATCGGCGGCGCTCTCGCATCCTCCAAACTCCAACCATCCATTTTGTATTGTTTCCTATAATTACATATTTTGGAAATTGTTTAATTTTGTCCCTCAGTCGGCATTAGCAGTAGCTGTGATAAATATCGAGATCCCTCACCTGCTGGGTCAAGTGGTTGACATCGTCACAACTCGACTAATGGGCCAGTCCACCACCATTTCCATTAATGAATTCCCCTCCAGGGAACAAGACTTTGAGTTCCTTGTCCGCGGACCGGCCATAAAACTCCTCGGACTTTACTGTCTCCAGGCAAGTCACTTCCGGTGTAGGAAATGCTACAGAAGTATCTAATTATTCTTATCTGTATAACAGGCAATGTGCACGTTCAGTTACATCTACAGCTTATCCATAGTTGGGGAAGGGGTAGCCACCGAACTTCGTCACAGACTCTTTGCCTCCATGCTCAACCAGGATATTGTCTTTTATGACACGCACATGACGGGAGAAATAGTCAGTCGCCTCACCTCCGATATTCAAGAGTTCAAATCAAGTTTCAAACAGTGTATAAGTCAAGGGCTGAGGTCCATCAGTCAAGCCGCCGGATGCATCATATCTCTCTATCTTATTTCCCCCGAGATGACCAACACGGTCATCGTTATCATCCCCGTTATAATTGTCATAGGGTCTGTTTTTGGAAGGGGACTCAGGACCCTTAGTCGGAGGGCTCAAGAACAGGTACGTAGATGAATTAAAGATATCAGTTTGGGTTTGCCTGTTTGAAAATATTTCCTACTTTTGTTTCTAAAGGTTTCAAAATCGTCGGGACGGGCAGAAGAAACCCTGTCAAATATCCGAACGGTGCGGGCGTTTGCAATGGAAAAGGACGAGTTGGCTCGTTACTCTAAAGACATCCGGTTGGCAGAAACTCTGAACATTCAACTTGGAGCTGGAATTGGTTTATTTCAAGGAGGTTCCAACATCTTCCTCAACGCCATTGTCTTATCTGTTCTCTACACTGGAGGTCGACTTATCTCAACTCATGCGATAACTTCCGGGGATCTCATGTCCTTCCTTGTGGCAGCTCAAACAATACAGCGCAGCTTATCAAATCTTAGTCTTCTCTTTGGCCAGTTTGTTAGAGGGTTGGGGGCTGGTGGAAGGGTCTTTCAGTATATTAATCTCAGCTCCAGTGCGGACTTGACCGGATCCAGGAATCTTGGCGAGAGGCTTGATGTCTTGAAGGGAGATGTTGAGTTCCACAACATTTGGTTTAAATACCCGACTAGATCCGGTGACTATGTTTTAAAACGGTTCAGTCTACAAGTTCCAAAGGGAAAGGTCGTTGCGGTTGTTGGACCTTCCGGTTCAGGAAAGTCCACCTTGGTCAATTTAATTGAGGGGTACGTCTACGATTTATTGTCAAAAGGGTGGAAAAGTAAAATTGATACGGAGTATTTCACCGTTTATTTAATTTTTACAGGTTTTACCCAGTAGAAAAAGGAGAGGTGACATTAGACGGGAACAGGATCGATATGCTCGATCCGAGCTGGTTACGAGGGGAAGTTATAGGCTTGATTAATCAAGAACCTGTCCTATTCGCTACGTCTATCATGGAAAATATCAGATATGGCAAACCAAACGCTTCGGACGACGAAGTTTTTGAAGCAGCTAAAAATGCCAACGCTTTAAACTTTATAAACGAATTTCCCTTAGGGTTTAATACAGTTTTGGGTGAAAGGGGTGTGACTGTTTCCGGAGGACAGAAACAAAGAATAGCAATTGCCAGAGCACTTATTAAAAACCCAACCGTTTTGATTCTAGATGAGGCCACAAGGTTAGCCAGCATACACGCACATAGCCACAGCAGCATCATAACATTAACTAATGAACAGTAAAGAAACTATCTTATTTTAAATTGTGTAGTGCGTTGGACACGGAATCTGAGAAAATTGTCCAAGAAACTTTAGATGCAGTTTCAAGGGGCAGAACCGTCCTTGTGATAGCTCATCGTCTTTCAACAGTCCAAAATGCGGATATAATAGCTGTCGTAGCCGAAGGTCGAGTTGCAGAGGTACTATTCCCCTTCAAAGTTTACTCTCCGTGTATGTATCGATCCTAACTCTAAATAAATTGTAAATCTTTCGAACAGCTCGGAACACACCCCCAGCTTTTACAGCAGAAAGGACTATACTACAATCTAGTCAAACAACAGGAATATCACGCAAAAACTCAAAGGAGATAGCTACCAATCCTAGAATAACGTATAATGTTAAAGACAAACTTGGTGTGCCTTGCAGAAAGGGAGGCAAAGCTAAAGATATAAGAAGGATTCCAAGCTTTAAATACCAGATAATTATATATGACTTTGCTACTAGCGATGCATTTTTTGTGTTCTACAAAACAAGCAATAAATCATTCATAGTTTTGATGTGATTTAAACGGAACGTTAAGTAGTGCAACTTTCTCTTCCAATTGATTCCTAATGTTGTGTATTGATTAAAAGAATAATGCTATAAAAATGGACATACCATCTGTAAACAAGGCCGTCGTTAAAGAGCCCCTCTATTCCCCGTTGAAACAAATGATGAGTGTTAACATGTTCCTTAAAGTTTCCGAAGCAAAGTCCATGAACAAAGTCAAGAATCCCCCATGCAGCATCGACAGGAACGTCATGTTTGTACGACTTGTGTGTCCATTCATTCCCACTAAACCCAACCGCCTTGCCATTTTTTGTTATAAGATGAACCTATAAAAAAATTCAGATAAAAAACGTCCCCCTAATAATTCCCCTAATGTACAAACTGCATAAAAGCGGTATAAATATTTCCCCCACCCTGGGTGAAGTTCCACAAGCCTTTCCCGAAAGTTTGAAAGGTGTAGGATTAGCAAAACAAGAGTCCAACGCGGCCTTAATAAGGTCATAATCCGTCTGAGAAACATCTTTAAGTTGAGTGTCTTCGTTTTCCCTGAGTAGGAATAAAAAGGCTCGTCCGATGTCCAAACTGAACTTCTGAGGGACGAATGCATTATCACAATGTTTCTGAGCCACCCGGACACTTTGCTTGAACAACTCTACAATCCGTTTTTTAGGACCGGCGAGAGCAAAGAGGGCTTCATCCGGGTTGTTGGAAGCAAAACCGGAAGTTGTATCTTTGGGATGTAAAAGTGACTTTATGGCTATCCAAATTCCGTCCCAGTCGTGATGTATCGCTCCGTCTGAACCCTCCGACATTTCTTTATAGTTTTCTAAAAGACTGTCAGAAACGAGCTTTTGGTCTCCGTCCAACCCGGTCAGGAAACGGAAGAGACGGAAGGTTTGCTCCAAAACCGATTTGTCCGATCGTCGTTCCTCCACCTTGGAACATTCGGGTTTATAAATCTCATGGAAATTATGCCCCTGTCCCCCCCTGAGTATCCTAGAGGGTCCTTTATATATAGCTTCTTACCTCGGGGATTGCGTCATAATTATCCTCGGCCGACCTCATCGTATCCTCTCCTGGCTGTGTGAATTCCGACTTGTGAACTTTATGAAGCTTAACATCGCATTGACCTTGGTCAGGTCCCTTACAAGAGTCTGTATCTGACACTGCATGGAATTACATAATATTAGCAATCCCATTTTTACACACATTCTCTCTAACGATCTGTATATAAATCCCTTACACAGCCCTTCTGAAATGGAACCGATTAATTGAATCTGGAACAAGTTTTAGGAACAAAAGGGTGATTAGTTAATGTAACTTTCAAACCATTCCTCTTAGCAAAAAAAACTCACCCTTTTGGACTTATCAGAATCAAAGATAACATTGTCACAAAGGTCTTCATAAAAATTGGCCCTGTAGGGTATAGAGAAAGTGCATACATCTTTAGATTGAGATCTCAGACAATGATACGACTGATTAATTAATGAATTATTATAAATTACTGATCATTATCTGCAGCGGATCTGAAACAATTGGCCTGAAATGGATGAACAAACAAAACTCCGTATGGACAGGCCTCCGTTGTGAAACGATAAACTCCTGAACTCTTGTTCGGATTACAGAACTCTGTAACTGATTCACTAATATTTGCTAAATCTAGAAGTAAAAATAATCCTAAAACTGAAAATGATATCCACCCTGTAAAAAAATAAATACCCCAAAGGGTAACTCGTCTTGGATGTTCCATCTTGAAGCTGAATTAATACCACGATTTAGTAGATTTTAGATAGATAAGTATTAAACGAGGAAAGCGTCGTCCCTAGATTAAAATCATTAAAAATAATAAGCAGTTCATGGAATATTTTAACACGCAGATTTGTAATTGTGTTTCCAAAAATGAAAGCTGCGGTTGAGAAGAATGGAATAATAATAATAAATAATGAAAGTTTTTATAACATCCATTTTATTTTACTATATCCAGTTCCAAATTACAATAATCAAGTATCAAAATGTTTTTAATAACAAATTAGTTTCATTTTCTAATTTTAATCTAAGCAATAATGAAATACAAGTTTATTCGTCTTAAGAATTTGCATAGAACAATGTAAAAGGGTTTTTAGGATGTTATCATCAAAATCAAAACTAAATCCCTGCCCTGGCATCTAAAGCCTAAAAATTAGGGTGATAAAAGGCATTAAGTTTGAGATACTTTCCAAGGAAAAAACTATACCTTTCCTCATAATGTAAACTTCATCCAAATAAATGCTCTCATGCCAAATATAATCTCTTAACTATTTTTAAAACTATTCTAAAGTTGTAATCGTACAAAGGCCCCATGATATAGGATTATTATAGGAAGAAGAGTGTTAAAAAACATCCATAAAGATTTGGGAATTGGATGGAATTGGCACTATCCATTGATTCTAAGGGTTTAGCTGAATCTTTATGTTTCTTTGCATACGAATGTTAGCTTTTGTTGCATTTATTTTAGTTGTTTGTATAGTTTATGAGTAAAAGTTGGCCATGCTGTGCTGTTTTGTAAAGCTCATAAGGTATAAGGAAGGACAGCCTCTATGATGATAATATTATTATCTCCACTTTAATGACTTTCCTTATCAGGTCAAGAAGGTGCAGGGGACATACAGTTTAACATTTCATCTTAGCATTTCCAATTCCCAACTATTCCGCCTATGAAACTAAACTTTTCCTATTCTTCGGATTCAAACCTGGTTAAAGTTAGATAGGTTCAACTTGAAGTCAAGGAAGCTTTTGTTAAAGTTCGGTTGGATGTTATGAATTGTATAAAAACGTAAACCGGTATTCCATGCGTTGATGTCTGTTGGACATTTGGACTTTATACACAGAAGGAGACAAGGACTGGGTATATAGCCAGAGGGAAATAACCAAACCATATGTCCGTCTTCATCCAATACTTCCAATCCAATACAATAAACTGTCAATTGGGAATCTGCTCTTAATTATATTCAACGATTGACTACATTTGCATCAATTAATTCCTCATACTCCATCCATCCATAAAGCATACAATTCCTCCACTCCACTTGAGATATTATTATCAGGCTTGGCTCTGGACCTATCTGAATTCGGCCGAAATCATCATTTAATTGGATGAGGTCTGAGTTACAGTTTAATAATTGTATGACGTTTTATGTTAAATATTATTAGGGGATGGAAATAAAGCTATGAAAGTAGGTCTCAAAGGGAACATATTGTTTGACAACAGGTAGAAAGAAGAAGGAAGGGTTTTAAAAGGGTCAGACAGAGTTATAAATATTGTAACTTATTCCAAGAAGATATGGGTTCACAGGGAGGTGGACTGAACCCGTTTGGGTCACTTCAGGCCAGTTTGACTGTAAATGGAGTTGACTACAACTACTACGACCTTCTTAAACTAGGAACACAATTTAGTAAGGATCTATCCTTTCCTTCTTGGAAGACTAAAAATAAACGCTTATATTTTATGACAAAATGAGCTATAATAACTTGGTACAAAAGGGCTTTGTTGAAAGTTGCAAATGAATATGATTTAGCGTAGATATTGAGGAATTGATGGATATTCTAAATAATATTGAACAATGGATATTTGTATGTAGCCAAACTCCCGTACTCTATCCGGGTTCTGTTGGAATCGGCAGTGAGGAATTGTGATGAAATCCAGGTTTTGAAATCCGACGTGGATAAGATCCTGGCATGGGAGGTCAACCAGAATGACCCTGCAGGAGTGGAAGTACAGTTTAGACCTTCTAGGGTCATTCTACAGGTTTAGATAAGATTTATTTATAGGTTTATGATGTAAAGTAGTAAGTATATTAATGAGTAATGGGGGTGGGTGGTGGATAGGATTTTACGGGAGTGCCGGCCGTAGTTGACTTGGCCGGTATGAGGGATGCTGTTCGAAAAATGGATAAAAATCACGAACTGGTCAACCCCGTCTGCCCCACCGACCTTGTTATTGACCATTCTGTACAAGTGGACTTTAATGGAACGTACGTGTACCTTTAGAAATATACAGATAACCATAAAAGTGTCACTCTTTCCTTACTTTTGTTGACCCATTTAGGTCAGACGCTTTGGAAAAGAACCAAACGCTCGAGTTCGAAAGGAACAAAGAACGATTCATGTTTTTGAAGGTTTGTTTGGTAGATTCGCTGCATGATTTATTGGATATTACATTTTGATAATTATGGAAGTAATTCTAAATGAAAAAACGCTGTCTTTTTAGTGGGGAGCAAAAGCTTTCAAGAACATGCTTATCGTTCCACCCGGGTAAGTTTACAAGCATCTGACCTCCACTGTCAATTTATACCTTGTTTTATAAATGATTGTATTGACCTGTCTGTTGTGAGCTAGAACGGGGATCGTTCACCAAGTAAACCTAGAATACCTTGCCCGGGTTGTGTTTAGCGATGAGGGTCAAACACTCTACCCGGATTCGGTCGTTGGGACGGACTCCCATACAACAATGATAAATGGACTTGGGGTGCTTGGCTGGGGGGTTGGGGGTAAAGCTCATCAATAATTATCATTATTATGGGCAGATATTAAAGGTTAAAGGTTAAACTTTGACAGGGATTGAAGCGGAAGCGGTAATGATGGGGTTGCCGATGTCGATGGTCCTCCCACAAGTCCTCGGATATCGACTTACCGGCCAAATGAACCAATACACCACATCCACCGACGTTGTCCTTACAATTACCAAGGTTTAACTTTTATATTAAAAAAGAAAGAAAAGCCATCGTCATAAAGCAGAAAGAGAGTCAGTGAAATGGAATATTCTATGGACCTTTTTAGCATCTGAGAGAAATCGGAGTTGTTGGTAAATTCGTAGAGTTTTTTGGACCTGGAGTAAGCAAACTTTCGATCGCTGACCGAGCAACGATAAGCAACATGTGTCCGGAATACGGCGCTACCTGTGCCTTCTTCCCTGTTGATGACAAAACTATACAATATTTACGTCAAACTAGTGAGGATCAAGTCAAAATAATGTTTTAAAAATGTCATAAAAGAACCCCTCCATTCATATTTATACTTTTTTAGACCGAGGAGAGAAAACAATTGCCTATATTTCGGCCTACTTGAAAAAGGTCGGACTTTACAGAAATTACAACGACTCTACGGAAGACCCTGTATTTTCTCAAGTAATATTATATCTCAAAACTCTCTTGTATTTACATCCTGAGTGAGATCTAAAATAATCTTGTATAAAATGGGATTAAAAAGGTAGTGGAATTGGACCTAACGACCGTAGTCTCATGCATGAGTGGACCTAAGCGTCCCCATGATCGAGTTCCTGTTACCGAAATGAAACAAGACTTTCAAAAATGTCTCATCAACAAGGTAAAAGCTCATCTAGTTTTTATGTATTGGAAATGCATAGCCTTGCTTAGTAAAAAACAAGAAATTCCCTCCAAAACGCTGCGATTTACTAAATTTACAAGAAATGGTAACAATTACTACCCCAATAACGCAGCGACTTACTAGAATTACGGGTAAATTGCAAAGAAATTACAGTAATTACTGATTAGTGCCCCGGAAGGCTGGGACTTACTGGACTTACTACTACCGGTAAATCCGGATAACTCTGCGACTTACGGCCCAGATAACTTAGGGACTTAGAGTAATTGTGTGTGAAGAATATAGTGAATATTGTGGTTGATTTTACATGCTTGAGCGTGAGTCGAGTGTTCGATCTAGTCATGATATGTTTCAAAAGACATGAAACTAGAAAGGCACCCAACGCGTGCTCAGCCTGATTCTTATAATCTATCTCAATCTCCTTGTAATCTCCGGGGAAAGGTTTCTCTGGAGGTGATTTGAAGGCTACCTTGTCGAGGATCTATTGGCTGTGATAACAATAATAAAACAGCTACGCACTGCCAGTAGTTCCTGGACAAAGAGGGTTGATTTTTACGAGCCACACCCCCCCCATCCCCATTCCCATCTTCTTCCTCCTTACGATACGACGATCATCGAGACAGACTTAACTTTGCTAACCTAGCTTTATAATTCCAACCCTTCATAGAGCTAGATAACCAAAGTCAAGTCCATCCCAGCTCTTCTTATTCTCATCGTCCAAAGTCTCCTTTTTACAAAGTTTATCGAGACTCGGACAACAATCTGGATGAAACTACCCGGTGATGAAAGGACTCTTTTTGAGTATCTTATAAACATCAAAACCGAGTAGATTCGCTCCTGACTGTCGTCCAAATATTTGTCGGGAATGTAGATAAAAGTTTCCAAGAAAGTAGGAAGGATGGAGATGATGTTGGCTGTTGAAGGGAAATCCTAAGACTGACCAAAGTTTGGTTGTGTCCCTTAAAAGTAACCTTGTCCAGGGTCCAGTCTTTCCATTTAGCCTGTAATATTGGCCTGCATTCTGCATTAGAATAGGAGGGATTAGGAAGGTTGGAATATGTAAATTAGGGATGCTATTTTCTGTAGGAGTATTCAATTGTCATTCTGGTTGACCGTTGGTCGCCTTCCTTCCTGGAAATGGTTCCATTTTTAGCTTGGAAACTACAGAGCCTCTGTCTTGCCAAGTTAATGTAGTTCCTCCTGTTGTATGGGATTAAGATTTACATGAACCGTTGATAGTTTTTGGACAATTGATGAAGGAATTCGTTTGAAGGAAGCGACTCTACTTTTAAAATATTACTTCAATTCTTCCAACATGGTGCAGGTGGATTTAGGGTAAATGTAATGTATGCTAATTTTAGCCTATGTAAGAGATTAGCTTTTCGTAATCCATGAAGAACCAGAGAACAAGATCCCCGTCTGCTTGTCCACTTTTGAAAAAACTTTAAGTTTTAATGATTTTTACACCCATCCTTAAAGCGTGTATTGTATGGGGGATGATGGATAAGTTATTTTTAAACAGATTTTTCGTTAAAAGGGATCTCTTGTAATTATTTCCCCTTATTTGTGATGATTTTAAGCTATTAAAATATTAAATATTTGTCCATCCCTAAAAGGGTTAAACATTTTTAGAAGAATGTCAAAGCCAAAGCTAATCCTTCTTGGAACCCAAAAGTGACCTGTCCTTTAGTTGGAATTCCTAAAAATAAATCCCCTAACTTTATTATTCCTCCCTCCACATCCCTCAAGAATAATATGAATAATGAATAGATTTCTGAGAAGAATAAGGGTCAGTTATTATTGTCAAATTATGTCCGTTATTCTGGGAGGCACTGGCCTCATAGGATACATTTTACAACTTTTAAGATAACATTCCTGGGTAAGTTAGCGTCAGTTATCTCCGACCGATCCTTCTACATTATTTAACCGACCTCATTTGAATATCCTTTTTAAGGGTCAAAGTACGCTCAAACAACTACAACTTTACTTATGTAAATTACTTGCACAACTTACTACAAGTTGGTTAAGAAGAGTCATGTAGTCGTATCGTGGAAGAAACGTGAGAGGCGGATTAACATATTTCCATACGACGCTTTCCCAAAATAGCATCCACAAAAATATTATAAAGCTTGAATTATTTTACTCCAACAAAGTTGTAACTTTTAGCTAGCACTTGAGCTAACCTATAACAAAAATGATGAATACATTTGGATAAATTATATATTGATAAAGTTGGCCTGATTCTTAAAACAATCTTTTTCTTATTTAACTTACTAATTCATGGGATTATAATGATTCAAACAATAAATCCATCTAACACTTTTTAATCCATCAATAGCTGATGCGTCAATAAAATAGATAGATTTATTCTGAGGATGGGAAAAATTGGTGATAAGAGAGAAAGAGGGAGGGGGGGGGTATTTTTACAATAATTATCAAGTTAACTTTATTAAAACTTAGATAATACTTGATCATTAAAAGAGAGTTAGTATTGGACTAAGGGGGAATTATCACAGGGGGAATTATCCCAAGGGGAATAATATTCTAGGAAACATTGGGATAGTATGTTAAGGCTTGTGGTGTTTTACAATTGGAAGTTGCAATGTAAACGAGAAATGAATGCAAAAATTGGTAGGAAATGAAGGAAATGAATTAGCATGAGATGAGCTATAATATAATAGGATATAGTTTTTTTACTGAGATATGTTCCATAGTAAAATGGCCAAAACAATGAAGAGATTGAAGGACCGAATGACTTTTTGCTAATTAGCCTATCCCTGTATAACTTGATAAGGAAAGTTGTATGTTATTTTTATTTATCAGATCGGTTTCAAAGGTTATGGAGTCCCGTCGGATAAGCTGACCACAACGGTACCCTTCGTGTATGAAAATAAGGAATACACAATTGGACATGGGTCCGTCCTTATTGCTGCCATAACTTCATGCACAAACACTTCAAATCCATCCGTTATGCTTGGAGCAGGTTAACAATCACCATATTATATTAATACTACTTCTACATACTTTTGTCAAAATACCACAAACTCTCTTCTGCAACTGTTTATGCTTTTTTACAAGGATTTTTACAAGTTTTAGAACATCGCAACTTTGAGGGATTTAGCCCAGGAATATTTGGATTTCCTGAAGAATCCTCTCCTACCTTTTTTGTATATTGCAGTTTGTTTGAGCGTAGCTAGAAGAAATAGAGCCCATTATTTTGCTATTTTGCATTGCATATCTTCCTCAGATGCATTCATAAGTTTCGATGAAGCTACAGAATCTTACGACATGCAGTTTGTATAAAAACTGCATGCTGGAATTGATGTTAGTTAAAATGTACAAAATCACGAGAAGGGTTTATGTCAGTCTCGAAAAAATTATGAAAAAGATGCCAAAAAAGATGATAATTTGTTGGATAAATATATCTAACAATGTTTCCCAGGTTTGCTAGCAAAGAAAGCAGTAGAAGTGGGACTAACGGTTGCCCCATACGTAAAGACAAGCCTGTCCCCCGGAAGTGGGGTCGTCTCGTACTACCTAAGGGAAAGTGGGGTCATCCCTTACCTTGAGAAATTGGGTTTCAATACGGTTGGGTATGGATGCATGACCTGCATAGGGAACAGTGGACCCCTTCCAGAACCTGTGGCCGAAGCTGTGGAAAAGGCAACCTAATCTTGACCTTTGACCCAACAACTTATAAAGGAGATACACATGATTTAATAAATATATATTTGTAGGGGGATTTGGTAGGGGCAGGAGTTTTATCCGGAAATCGAAACTTCGAAGGTCGAATCCATCCACACCTTCGTGCCAATTATTTAGCCTCACCCTTGCTAGTAATTGCCTATGCTATTGCAGGAACTGTGAACATTGATTTCGAAACTGAACCTTTGGGTAAGAATTATATACCAGGATTTTATAAATTATATACCCATTCTGATAAGCCTCTGTTTCTGTAATTATTAGGGACCGGACTTGATGGAAAGTCCGTATTTCTTCGGGACATTTGGCCACTTCGAGATGAAATCCATACGGTGGAACAGGAATTCGTTATTCCTGCAATGTTTGAGGAAGTTTATTCCACAATTCAAACGGGGAATGATAAATGGAATGAATTACAAGCTCCAGAAGGACTTCTCTATCCTTGGGACGACGCTTCCACTTATATCAAGAACCCTCCGTTCTTTGAGGGCATGACCCAAGTAAAGCTACCTAACCTAAATAAATAAATAAAGTAGTGACCCACCATTCCTCTCTTAAAATACTGATAATCCTAATCATTTTTATTATTCCTTGCAGAGTATTCCTCCAGTAAAGGGGATCAGTGGTGCGTATGTTTTACTCAATTTGGGTGATTCCGTTACAACAGATCATATATCTCCGGCCGGAAGTATTTCTCGCACAAGCCCTGCTGCCCGATACTTATCCAACAGAGGGTAACCCCCGTTATAACTTTGGGATGATGAATCTAAGCTAATATATTTATAAATCCAGCTTTTAATAAAAAAAAAACGGATTATATTTAGACTTATACCAAGGGATTTCAATTCATATGGTTCAAGACGTGGAAACGATGCTGTGATGGCTAGAGGAACATTTGCCAACATCCGACTGGTTAACAAATTAATCACGAAAACTGGACCTCGAACCCTCCACTTCCCCGAAGGAGATGAGGTATTTGGTATTTTAAAACATTTTATTGAAATCCATCCTACTAACTTTGACTCAAGTTATCCTTCCTATCGTAGATGGACATTTTTGACGCTGCGGAGCGATATCAACGTGAAGGAATACCGGTAATAGTATTGGCTGGACGGGAGTATGGATCAGGGTCATCCAGAGACTGGGCTGCTAAGGGTCCATTCCTTTTGGTATTCTTTATTCCTCCTTAGTAAAGTCCTTAATCAAACGGGTGGAAAATAGTTACTAAAGTTGTAGAATTATTTAGGGAGTTAAAGCAATAATAGCGGAGTCTTATGAGCGGATTCATCGTTCCAATTTGGTAGGGATGGGGATCCTTCCCCTTCAATATGTCAATGGACAAAATGCGGACTCTCTTGGTCTAACTGGGAGGGAGACCTTTGACATTCCAATTACTGACAACATTCGGCCCAAACAGGAAGTTATTGTCACTGTAAGTCCCCCTCTCCTTTTACTAATCCGTTAGAGATTGTGGATGGATGGTTATAAAAATATTAATATTTTAGACCTCGAGTGGACTCAAGTTTTCGACTCTTGCTCGAATTGATACGGAAGTTGAAGTTTCTTATTACAGAAATGGAGGGATCCTCCCCTACATGGTTCGTAGGATGGTCAACTCTAATTAAAACTATCCAGATATCATGTTATATCCCAAAGAGTTACGAACAAACATTTCCTCCCTTCTGCTCAGTTAATTAACGTATATTCTTGGCTATCGGGTTTTTTTGGTCAAAATAAATTATTCTTACTATACATATAGTAGCCAGTGGGTTGTGTTTTATTTCTAAGAGCAGGATATGGTTCTAATTTCACTGAAATTGATAAATCAGTAGGTTCTGCTAGCAGGATTTACGAAAGAAGTACAATCGAGGTCTACAAGGTGACAATTCACCGTTCTTCCGGGTTTAAAGATTCATTACAAACTTTACAAAAATACGGGTTTTCTACTCTACAGAAATGGAACAAAAGATACAGCATTTTTAGGTGAAACAATTTTTATTATTTCTACTGGGATTCCCGTCTCGCATGCAATCATGGCAAACGGAACAGACAGAAGAACTCCAACAACATGCAATAGAAATATAACAAGGATTCCGAACTCCGGTTCGGATATATTATATATATTTCTGTTTTAAAAGTTTTTTCGACTGGAACGAGACTATAGAATTTTAACTTTAATTAAATATAAATGATTTTGAGCATACAAAAGGCCCTATTTCCGAACGGATGCTGTGAAGTAGGTCAGGATTGAGACTGATGGTCATCTCCGTAGTGTCGATATTCAGGTTTGAGCTCCCAAAGAAATCGATGCTGGCCTTTCGTACAATAATTGCAGTAATCCTTCAAGATATCTTTTACATAACACTGCAATAATTAAGTAAAAAGGAATGAATTACAAATAAAAGTAAAATGGAATAACTTATATTTATAAAGTCTTAGAGTAGATAAAACTAAACTTACAGCGGATTGATCAGTTACTGATACAAGATCCTTGAAACTGTAAAATTGATGAGATTCGAAAGCATGGAATATTTTTTCAGCGATTTCCTCCCTCTCCAGCCGCACTTTACGTGCTTGTTGGAGTTTCTTTTTCTTTTCAAATTCAATCTGCGACACAAAACAATATAACTGAGACCTACCTATATTATTATAATAAATCGCTTGTAATTTTTATAAAAAAAATCGTACATTGTTCTGATGGTCGGCAACAGGTTTATAATTATTGACGGGCCGATCCAACTTGATCAAATCCTTCAACTCCTGGTTGGAACTTTCCTGTTCTTTTAAAAACTTATCGTAATCCTTTCCACGAATGGGAAACGCTTTGAGACGCTTCTTTATCGTTCCCATCATGGAATATTTCTTTGACAAAGGTTCTTCCTGTTCTAGAGAGACAGCAGAATTACAATTAATCACTCAAGATAGAACTTTCCTTCCAGGTTTGCCTCCGCCTCCCGTTCGATAAGCCACGCCACGGCTTATCCGCGTGAATAAAGAGGGAATTTTAGGGCTAATGATAATGATATACTGCGGTTTAATTATTGATGCAGTTTAGTTTATCCTAGAAAGGAAACAAGTTTAGGAAAATGGGAACATAACATGGCTTATCAGGAGGGGTGGCTTATCAGCAGGGGTGGCTTATCGAACGGGAATGACGAAGTTCTTACCATCTGCCTGGAGAACCATGCAGGTAGTGGGAGTGGAGCTTTGATGCTGATTTGTGATAAGTTTATAGCGATCGAACGCTTTCCCTTTCGCTGAATTTCGAAATCTATTTCCAGCGTCAGTCTCCTCAACAGCAAACGCTTGATCTTTTTGAAGTGAAAGGACAAGGGTTGCTGGCTTATCTGCTTCTTGACACTCGATATCCACCCTGCCTACTGTTTCATTGTTGGGCATTTTTCTCCACAAAGCGTCAACCTCCGGAGGAACCTGACCGTGACCATACCCAACCGACTTTAATCCAGTGTTTTTAATTAATTTTGCTAATTAAAAAGTGTAAAAAAGGTCACCCGAACGAGCCAAAGACCCCTTGGAAGATGTTCTAAATGGGAAACAGCCCCTGTTCCTTGTTTATTAGCTTCCCTTTGAAATCGGGAGAGTTCCCAATCCACAATTTGGTCCTTAGAAGAAGAGGCGGAACTACCCGGTGGGTGCGCCACTTGGTGAATATCTCTGTGGAAAAGTTGGACCTTTTTCGAAACATCTGCGCTAGTTGCTGTAGCTGTTGACCTTAATGTCCGTGAACTTTGACCTGAGGATTCTGCCATGACTAGAGTAATTGACCTCTTCTAGGCAACGCACCGAAATGAGAACAAGCAGGTTTCAAGTTTTGGCGGACTCAGTACTGCTTTTGGGTTTATACCCAATAAAAGGTTGACGTAAATTGTTGTAAAATCGCTCCAAGTGTCCCTGACCTTCTGCAATAATTGACCTTTGACCTCTGACCTTTATATTCCAATTTATAAATCCGTTCAACTTCAAACAAAAGGTAAAGCTAGAATTTAGACGGAAAAGAAATGCTGCGAAGGATATTATACAGCTCAGCTCAACCGCGTCATGTCAATCAAAAGGTGTTTATAATTCTGTGTATTTTGTACAAACCGATTTTATTTGATATTTATTAATTTCTAATAATAATGTAGCCTATTTGTTTAGTTAAAATAGAATGATAAAGTGTTTTTTCTAGTTGATATCTGCGAAAAATGAATTAGGAAAGGTTCATCCTTGATCCACGTAAAGGTCATTATTCATTTAGCCTTTCCTTGCTTCCTCCATCTCGTTTCATTCGGATGGCTGAAGAAGTTGAGGAATGATGTTCGGAATCCGCCTTCCCAGCCCCCCCTTCCCCCACGGTAGCTTCCAAGGAATGCTTCTTTTTGGGTGACCTTTGACCTTCCACGACCTGTTCCTCTCGTTCCTCCCGTTCCGCCTCCTCTTCCTCCTCCTCCTCCTCTTCTGTCCCGTTCTCGGTCTCACTTCGTTGAGTGGTGGTGGCCTCCTCTGCAACACCCAAATATTCCAAATCAGGTCTAAATCAGGGGGAGTTTATCAGGGGGAGGAGGGCCGATGTCCAGGGTCTAAGCCTCTGTCCTCACCAACAACCAACAAAATCTGCTTATCAATCCCGTCTTATCATCGCATAGACGTCAATCTCACTACTAAGCAAAGCGCTGATTGATAAGGCTACTACACTCTACTTTTGTTAGTAAATAACTACACTGACCACAGCTAACAAGGGTCCTACGCGAAGCCTATAACTTTTGTCCCCAAAATACTTACCTTCATCTGGACTTTTAAACATTTCCAAAATTACTAACTCTAAATGTAGGCAGACTTCATAGAAATGAGTGGAGTTTGGATATATAAAAAGCATAGGCGCAACCAGCGTGGGTACAAGGGTACATTGTACCTCCCACTGGTTTCTTAATAATATACCCACTAGAATTTTAGAAATGCCCTATCCTTTACGTGTTAAATAGGCTCCGCCCTCCCTATCCTTTAATGTTTTTGTACCCACTGGTGTGGTTGCGCCTATGATAAAAAAGGTATGGGGATGTTAACCTGGTGGAGGTTCTTCCTTTTTCTTGGAATGTCTCTTATCATTCCGACTTTTGGTCCGAGTTGGACTTCGACTTGGACTCCGTTGTTCTGACCCCTTCGACTTGGTCGTCTTTCGTGATGGAGACTTTGAGCTTTTGGAACCATGATGCTCATTCTGTTGATGATGTCGACTTGGAGCTGGTGTATGGGTGTCCCTACAACCACCCACCCATGCTTATCTTTAACCGTTTATTATTAAAATACTACTCTTATCTATTAAGGAGAGGTAATTACATCCACCGAAAGTATCCGGGAGGATAGAGAGGACTGACAAGTCCGGAAGGGTCTAGCAGAGTTAGTCTCATCCGTTCTATTTGAGTATTTGCATGTTTCAAATCCGCCTTGTATACTCTTCTCATTTCATCAAAATGGTGGAACTCCTTGGACTCTTTGTCCAACTTCCATTCTGTGTCACGAAGTGTACTGTAAAAGTCGTTTCTCATCCGTTCCAAATGTTTCACAAGTCGGAGCAACTCTGCCTATAATATTTATATTATTATCATGTAGGTAAATACTACAACTACTAGATGTTGAGACACTTTTGACCCAATCCAATAGACACAGGAAGGTTACAGGGCCCTTTAGTCCCTTGAAGGAAGGAAGGTCTATAATTGATCAACTGTGCCCTTCTTCTAATTGAGTTGAGGATAAGTACTACAAACCTCGCTCAAGGCATCCAAGTTGAAGTTCATTGCTTCGGGATAGGAACCTATTCCAAAGTTGTCAATAAAATTATGAAATCATACATTTGAAACTTAATATATATAAAAAAAAAGGGTCAAACCAGTTGTAAGTTTTCGTCTAGCCTCTGCCAATTCTGTCTCAAGCCAATCCTTCTGTTCTGCCAGTTGCTTATTCATCCCAACTTGAGACTCGTAACGAACTTTCCATTCATTATCGTCAACTTAATAAAATATAATTACATAATTTAGAGTTTTTAATTCTCAGAGTATTACAAGTTTAGTAAAGCCTGCTATTCCCAACTACTAACTACCTCCTTTATTGCTATCATCTAGCTCCCGAACATAAGTCTCCAACTCGTTGATATTCCGTTCCAACTCTCCATTCGACCAGTCTAGTCCTTCCCTAAGATAAAAGTTTCAAAAGTTTCCCAATCAGGATAAACTGTATATTTTATTTTATAAATGCAATAATTCCACCAACTTCAGTCTATCCTCCTGTTCCAATTCCGCTCGGAGATGGTCCAGTTCATCGTAGCGTGGATGATGAAGCATCATATTCATATTTTAATTTTATTAAGGTTTAACTACCCTTTTTATGATTTTAAAACCCGTTTTGGAAGTAAAAGTTCCTTTGAAGTTGAAGGAAGATGAGGAATAAATGATATTTTAGTGGATAAAGTGTTTAGCCGAACCTTGGCCAAACGACTGACTCTATTTCTCCCTGGAACAAAAAGTTACATGGGAAATGATGCATCGTCTGACCGAAATACCTTCAGGATTATGCTCAAGTTGTGACCGAATTATTAAAACTAAATAAATACTCTAGAGAGAGTATGAACTACAAGACCTACTTTATTATTCCGGGTAGTATTTTACGGTGTTTATTAGCTAATCTTCTGCGGATTGGAAGGGAGGGAGTGATTTAGCTTATCATTGGACTGGATCTAAAGTGACCCAAATACCCGCACCCTAACCTCCCTACTACTACTACTTCCAAGTATTCATTCGGAGGAACGCATAGGTTGGTGGAACAAAGTGAAAGTACAAAATATATATTATAGTTCTTTATTATTTAAGCAAGCATACATTCATCCTTCTAGTTTAGCTTTTTATTTCTTTGATAAGCGACTCTTATCTTACGGATAAGGAAAAGTTAAGGATGCAGAATATTTAAGAATGCAACTATAGTACAGAGATATGTTAGTTGGGATAAGATATTGGAGTGGAGTAGGGGGCACATGGCATATCCCACGACCCAGAATCACATATGAGAATGACCCTATTTACAGAATTATGGGTTATCTACAATCCTTTATTAGCACTTACATATATATAACCTCTGCAACACATAACAACAACCGTATTTCCGGTTTAAGCCCCCGCAGGGAATTATTATCCAGAATTCTAAAAACACTTTAGCTTTAGCATGGAAAGAAGGTGGTAGAGAGGGTAACTATTTAGAGGGTGGGATTAATACCGGAAATACGGTAGTGAAAGCCCCATACGTATTTCAATAATGTTTGCATGCATGCAATAGCTTTCTATAAGGTTGTATTTGTATTATTGGAGTGTTTTGTTTGATGATTAATCCTTGGAATGAAGGAGGGTCTTACTTACCTCAACTCACACTCCGATTAGCCTTGTTTTGACTCACACGTTTTTTTTAAAAAAAAAACAATCCTTTTTATTCCAAGAAATCGGAGGTTTGCATGTTTCATCCAATTTAAACAACTAACACTAACGATCCTAGAGTAACATTTCTATACCTCTCCTTCCTATACGTTCCTTTAGTACGTAGATATATTTTACATTTAGATCAAGATTATTATTATAGACATTTTTATGCTCCTTATTGTTTGGTAGAAAGGTTGGAGGAAGGAAGGGCTGCATTTTTGTATTGTGTGGAGGATCATGAATAATGGACGGATTTGACATGACTTATTCCATTAAGAACATAACCTTTACTACTTTCTCACCCATTTCATTACCTTTAAAACGATAATTATAGATACGTCCTAGGTTTTAATTATCATCCTAGAAGAGGGTTATTATTATAAAACGGATGGACATTAAATAGAGCCTCATCCAAAGGGGGGAATTATTCCAGGTTCAGAGAAACGGGTGGTTTGATAACTTACTTTATAATGACCCAGGGGTTTCTATTTTGATAATGATGGAAGTATAAAGGGGATACTAAATCCATTTTTGCATTAATATTGTGGAGTAAAAGTGTATGGATGTCATGAAAGGTCGTTAGAGAAATTGAAGGTGTATGAAGTAGACTTTTTGAAGATTAATTGCTCCCCTTTGAACCTCTCTCTCTCTCTCTGTATAAATCCATACCTCTTCTAACAACTTTACCTATATCTGACTTATTGGGTAGTTCCAACTTTACAACCGTGTCCGTTTGACATGAAATCCCCTCCTCGTCCGTGTAAATATGTACACCCAAATTACTAAAGTAATGTGAAGTATTCGGGCCAGTTTTTTGTGGGTCACTTCCACTCATTATTCAGCTAAATAGGCCAAATTAAGGATATATTGTCAACGTTTTAACCCTTTTGTAAAACTTGTAAAATCCAGACCAGAATGGTCTCATTTGGAGTTCTTTAGATTTTATTGTGCATGGCTTAGCGTAGTATAAAGTATCCTAAAATAAAATGCAAGAGGTTTGATTATGAAAGTTAAATAGATATGAGTTTTATTTGTAAAGAACTAAAGTATTAAAATCCGATATGAACATCTTCAATCATAATTTTAACCCTTCGTTGTGAAGCGTTTGTGGGATTTGGTGGATTATTGGAGACCTTTTTCTTCAGATTGGAGGTTTGATGGGTTGAGGAAGGTCCAGGGATTTCTTGGATAATTGAGGGCTCCTCAGGTCGTAAATGAGACCTCTCCTGCTCAGCTCCTGACTTGATGGTCGTCCAGGGTTTTGGACTCTTCTTCCTTAAACTGGATTGTGTGGAGGATACGGCCTTATTTCCAGGATTTATTATAATCTCAGAGTTCTCTTTAATATCCCGTTCTTTCATCAATTGTTCAACTTTATTCATTTCTTGGTTGACTCGGGGTTTGCCATACTTTTCCCATTCCGAGATCTGCATATCCGTCACGTCCAGTCGGGTTAGTTCCGCATCCACGTCCAACTTGTCCCATTTATCGTATTCCCATGCCTTTATTCTAACACTCTTCTTCTTCTTAGCCAAATTGCCATCATCTCCCTCAGCCCTTCCCTCTAGCACAACCTTCCAATAATATCAAACCATCATTACTCCATTCTAGGGAAATCTATAATTTAAAATATGAAATAATTATAATAAACCTCTGAGGGACCTTGACCTCGAATCGGTATTTCAAATGGGTCTCCATGATCATTGGATTCTGGCTTTGCAAATATATCCCTTCCTTTCCCATCAACATCCTTTCCAATTTGGGAAATCCAGTCCTAAAATAAAACCCGTTGAGCATTCTATACTTTATTTTGATAGTTTCCAGAGATAATTACCGTTAATTCATTTTGAATCTCTTTCTGTTGACTCCTTTCCAAATATTCGGAACGAAGAACGGGTGTAACAACTAATAAGATCCTATTTTTCGGATCCAATACCCGAATTCTTTCCTCCGCGTGGGAAGTAAGGTGGGGAAAGTGCCCTTCTTCTCCGGATCTTTTAAGGGTTTATTAAATAGTTACCTAGTTTATGATGAGTTACATAGTTTACAGCTTCTATTTTATAAACTGGACTTTACCTCAAAACCGTTAAAATCCTCTCTAATTCCTTGACATTATTGGATTTATCAATGTAGTCAAAGTCTAAATGTTGAATCGGAAGGTCGTACTTTTGCAAGAGGGACGTATCCCTTTGGACCTTGTCCTTCTCAATTATATTTGGTAATCCTATCTTATCTTTCATTTCAAAGAGAGAAGTTTCAAAAAGTTTGTAAAAACTCGTTAAAAAACACAGAAAAGTAGGAATGTCTGGTTATCGATCAAACTTGAGGTCAGCCAATCTCCCTGCTAATAGGTATCCATGGAGATGCTCCAGGTACGTTAATTAGGATGAAACTATACACGCATTGCATTGCTTTGTTTAGCTCAAAGCTTATTGCTATTGTAAATCCCCTTCTGACCAAAAGTATACCGTTCCAGTCTCAATAAACTTCATAGTTTCGAAAAGTAGCTAAATGGATGCTCCAAATAAGCTAAAGAGTTTGCTTAAAAGGCCTAAACATCCCGAAATGAGAGTTTCGTACGTGGCTGACGAAGGAAGAGGGGTTGACTTTGGTGGAGATCGTCTTCAAAGTCACTGTATCTCTAAAATAGATGAAAAAAGGTCGAGATTTGTAGAAATTGATGGGAATAGGAATTGTAAAGGAGATACATTGGAAACTGTCCGTCCCAAAGTTCGAAAGCGTGTTCGTTTCCAGCTTCCTCCGGAGAGTTCCAGCGACTCTGACTCGGAGGCTGATTGGGGTACAACTACAAGTTGTAATGTAGTACATTTCTTCATTGACCTTTTGACCTTTCTTAAATATTTGCATATTTAATTAAAAACTAGAAACCGATGGCGAAGAAGAGGATGATCTCAGATTAACATATGAAGGAATAAGGGATGCCAATTCCCTATCTAAAAAACTACGAAGAAAACCCACTAAAAGTTTCGAAACCTTGTTCAACCCAATGAACTTTGGATATGTGAACCTATCTCAGAAAATACTTGGGAGTTACGCTTATTCCTGGGCTAATCGACGTAATAAGGAACAAAAACGGTAGGAATAAAAACCCTAAAACAAATTACAAATCAATCATATACCAAACTATAATAATTACTCGTTAATTAATAATTATTATTATAGGAAGGAAAAGTACAGTAGAAAGGGGCCGGAAGGGGAAAGAGAGGAGGTCAAGTCCGGCGGAGATGTTGACCTGCCCCCTCATCCCGAGTTGACCTTTCAGGATGACAAAGGGGGGATATTTGTGGGAATAAATGATATAAATGGGATCCTTAATGCGGATGACTTAAGTATTTCTCAGAAGTATCGAAGTCTGGGAGTTGAAGAGGATCCCTTTGATGAGGAATTGAACCAGGAAGGGTCCTCTTGGTCTGCCTGGCTCAGTTATAAATTCAACAGGGCTATCCATGCTCAGTGGCCTTTTGTATGGAACTTTCCTCAATCCAGATAATAAATCATTTTTGGATTTATTACTTTATTTGCAGCCTTCTTCATTTCCCTTTTACATTTTAGCTAAAACAATAAGTAACAAATGGAAATAATTGTCTATTTATTTATAGTCCTACTTTAACAGGTTTTTAATTAGTTTAAAAAGACTATAGCCTCTCCTTACAATTTGTACTAAATAATAAAACATAAATTAGACATTTTCCCCTGTTATTGTATACTTATTGCCAACTTTCCAGTTATCAAATAAGCGTTAGAACCAAAGTAAATCAACGACTGGCCATATCCTCTTCCTCCCTACCTCCTTTCAAAATGACCTTATCTTTTGTTGAATGGCTCTTTTAAATGACTCTCGCTTTAAATCAGGGTCAATTCACTTGACCTTTAAGGTCTACTTTGCAGCCAATGGTTTCCAAGCTTCTAGGACCATATGGGCCCCTTTTTCCCCAATCATGAAGGCCGACGCTTGAGTATTACTTGTAACAATAACAGGCTGAATGGAGGAGTCGATAACCCTCAGACCCTTCGTCCCCAGCACCCTCAACTGGATATCCACAACTTGACCCATGCTGCAAGTTCCCACTACAAAAAGGTCACAAATTAAAGCAAAACCCTTACATAACTCCGTCAGCGCAACCAAAAGGGGTACTAGGGCACATTGTACCCCCAAGTTTTCCTATCCTTTACATGCTAAGGAGGCCCTGCCCAACCCTGCTTAGCCACACCCTTCCCTATCCTTTAATGCTATTTGTAACTCTGTAAATGAGTAAATGATGTTTACCTGGATGATGAAGCGTAACGGAATATCTTCTAGCATAGCATTCCAAATATTCATCCGACCTAAAGACAAGATGGTCACAGCCTGGAAGTCGTTCTTGGGTAAATCTGCATCCCAAACGTTCCCCCAAAGCGGTCGTGTTCTCCGCCAACCTTAAAGCAATCTTCATTCCATCCATTAAAACTCCAACATCCACGTTACCCGGATCGTTCAAGTAATTCGGATCGATAACAAGGTTATCATAAGGACTACTCCCTCCAAGCTGTATGTAGCCCCGGGAGAGGGGTCTTGCTCCCGATATTACCATGTAGAACGAGTCCTTACCCACCGCATGGGCCGAATATCTATTCAACTCGTCTAACTTAAAGCTAAACGCTTTGCTCATGATGGATCCAAAGTTCTTATCGGCGGAGAGGAGGAGATTGTAGAAGATAAGGTCGGGCCACACCCCCTCACCCCGCGCCTTGGCCCAGGAGGAGGACAGGAAGGCGGCTGCTGTTGCTCCTGGAGTACTTAGCACACCTCGACCACCCGTAAACCCTTATCGAACAAACCCCCCTTATCAATAGATGAGGATTACATAGGATTAGCTGGATTAGTTCTTATCTTACATTTGAAAAAGGCCGAGGGGGTCGCGTCCCGGGCCCAGGATATAGATTTCTTTGGTTGATTTACAAAAAAAGGGCCGAGCATAACTGCAAGATGGTCTTGCAAGTTTAGTCCTACCGGAAGGTCTTGCAGAACTGGAATCTATGGGGAGATTATATTATTAGATTAATGCATGACATATGACCTGATCCTATATTTCCCCAGTTAAAATACACGTACTCCAAGGTCAGTTAGATGGGGAGCTGGGCCTATTCCACTTAGCATTAAGATTCTAGGTGTAGTTATTGACCCGGCTGATAGGATGACCTCTTTGGTTGCAAATGCCGTGCGTCGCTCTCCATACCGATCGTATTCCACCCCGTAGGCCTCGTTGTTCCCCCTAAAGAGGACCTAAGAGGAATAAAGGGCTCTATTAAGGTCACAGGTTGACCTCAAAAAGGTCATTTACTAAGTTGTATATTCTTACTCGAACTACATAAGAGAATTTTCTAATGGTTAGGGACCGTCGGCGGCGGATTGGTCTAAGAAATGCGAGATATGGGCCTGTTCTTAGTCCATATTTAGTTGGGTAGCGGATCAAGTCGAAACCTTCCCATAAAAAACAATACTAATAATCTAACTAAAGATAAGACTGGATGATAAGCCCCTATCTTTCCAACCTTCATCGATCTTTCCATTAAGGTCAACATTGGGATAGCCTAGCTCCTGACCAGCTTGGACGTACTCGGGTCCTAGGCCCGTAAAGTCTGGGGTTTCCAGATGGAGGTCTCCCCCATATCCATGGTACTCTTCTGAAAACCCATAAAAGGGATAAAGATAACCACAAGGAAGATAACCCCCCTTGATAACCTACCTTGTCCCGGATCACCATAATCTTCTGACTTTTTGAAAAAGGGTAAAACCCCTTCCCAACTCCAGCTAGGATCAGAAAGTAGGTTTCCTGAGAAAGACAACGTTATTTCTAATCAGATAAGAACCAAAGATAACCCTGCTAATCTAAAAGTTCCCATACCCCAGTTATCAAAATCCAAGTGATGTCCCCTATTTTAAAACAGTTTATTTAATTACTAAACAAGAGGATATCTCATAATTAAAGTAGGGCATTATTATAGAAACCTCAAATGGATCATAAGGTTGAGATTTCCAGTGCCCCCGAGACCCTTTCCGGCCGACCAACTACTTTCCTATAAAATCAAACCCCCAAACAACTAAGAATTAGTCATTTCCATTCCTCCAAAGTATCACATTTGTAGAAGACGAAACTACAAAGTTGCCTGATTAGCTGAAATGAGGGAACCATGTTTCTGGGGAACACTCCTATGCATCCAGTCCGACTGTGGGTAGTTTATCAACACTCCTGTCAAACCCGGTATGTAGTGAAGGGGGTTGGGCTCCCCACCTAGCAAAATAATTCGGGTAGGTAGGTAAGTAGGTTACATTAGATTCGGGTAGGTTATAGATAAGACTAAGACCTAGGGATTAGTATCAACCTGCTTCCAACAATAGGACATTGTAGTGTGCACTCAACCGATTAGCAACAATGCATCCCGCACTTCCGGCTCCCACTATTATAAAACCCAACAACTTCCATTAACTAAACCCTTCCTAGGGTTCCTAGGTCCGTTAATAATTAGACTAAACTTACCAACGATAAAGTCATAAGGTTTCTCATCCCAAGAGACCTTATCCTGCTCATCAAACAATTTATCTCCAGCCTCCCAAACCGCAAAAAGAAGACCGATGGATGAGAGAAATGTGTATGAAAAAGGTGACCAAAGGGTCGGTAGGAGAGGTGAGGCGATGTATCGAAATCTCGAAAACCACTCCCCTCCTCCACCAAACACCATTTTTAATATAAAATATCCCAAAACAATCCCCACAACTTTATCATAAAACCATCTCTATGTATCAGATAGGAATGCTTTTAGTTAAAAAAGGAATTGGGAATAATCAAGGAAGGAAGTAGGAAGGATGTGTCCCTTGGGGGAACACTTTTACAAGTAAAATACATCAACTTTAAGAGTTAAAGGTCTATTCGAATCCGCTTATGTAAGGTAGGTAGGTGGGGAATGCTATGTAGGAAAGTAAAAGTGTTTTTTTTTATTAAAAAGTAGATCTCAATTCTGCAGGGATTGACGTGGTTCGTTCGTGATGGTCATATAACTATTTAATTACCACACCAAAAAAGTGGTAGAATGGGGATTGATTCAGTGTTGAAGTGATTGCCGAATAAGTTGTCAGAGTAAGAGGAGGATTTTATTTTGGAAAGCAGAAAAACAACTTTTTAGAAATAGGAAGGATGGATAAGGAAGTGGTGGTGGGGTGGATTGTATAATAATCTTCTTGTTGTAATAAATAAATGATTTTTGCATAAGTAAGTGTGTGACTTTTGAAGCTTAATGAAAGGGGACTTGTACAACATGATGGGCAGAGAGGAGGTCGAGATTGTTAGTAGAGAATGCCTAGCATTTAGAATGTGTCCTTCTCCTATTCTAACGCGAGTAATTGTAACATAGGTTGGTCTGATTACTCAACAAATGGATCCTTTATATTATTATGGATGCTTACAAACAATCAAACAATCCAAAACAACTTGGATTTAACCCTTGACCTGCTGTCCAACATGGGCAGATTAATTACAAGGATTTAGGCATCATATGATTATACCCATTTCCGTCAGGCATTTCATTTCATAAAATTATCTCCGTCAAATTGTTCAAATGTGAGAGGTGACCTTCAAGAATTATGCAAAGTGGTCAACTTTTTAGCCTAGTCAATTGGGCTTATATGACCACGCTGTCTGTCCGTCACCTCGATAACTTTTGAACCAGGCAGTAGTGGTGAGAGAAAGGTACAATTTTGCACACGCCTTCCAGGGTTCATTTCAAACGTCAAATTCGTAAACCAGCCCAATCGGCCCTTCCAGTGACCCGGGGCAGGGGGGGGTGAAAACGACCCCACTGGTACTTTTGTTCAAAAGTAGAATAAATTTGACACATCATTTTTGCTAAAAATCAAAGTTTGTGGTACCCGTGGGGGTCAATTGGACCCGGTTGGGTGAAAAATGTCAAAAATGTTGTTCCTCTATAGTTTTGTTGGAAAGTAACAAATGACAGATTATTTTTGCTAACATCTAATTATTAGGTACACAGAGGGAGTAATTAAAAGAAAGGGAATATCGGGATGAGGGGGCACGGTTGATGCTGATTAAATCCGATGAAGACAATAGTTTTAATGGATATGGAAGGTTATTGAACAGGAGAATGGATTAAATAAATAGTCAGCCACTATCCCCCACGAAATACTCAGTCAGACTTAAATAAGTCGAACGGGGGTGGCAGTCATATTCCTAAAACAATTGACAGGGCTCACATAGCTGCTTGGAGGACGCTTTTGTAGTCTTGACAACAAGAACAAATTCCTTTATTGAAAAAATAGCTGGATAGTTTGGCATGGGTTTTGTCACTTACTCTCATACCAATCCCAGACTTTTGATCTGTACCAAAATGATTATATAATATTATTATCTCTGTAATTCACTGCCAATGCCACAAAGGTATCCGTTTGTTGATCAATCCCGTATGTAAACCCCAAATCAAGAAATAAAGAAATTGCCCACCACCATGACTTAGATAAATTTAGCAACACCAACTCAAACTTCCTCAGATACGGAGGTCCAGGAAATGTCAACAAACGATCTACCCGTGACCGTAAACGCATCTGCACCAATACAACCTGAAACTTCAGACAAGAATGGAAACGAGATGTTGGTCCAGTCGTCAGATACAGGAGGTCCGTTGACCCTAAACTCGACCCCACCCACCACTCCTTCAACAACAGATAACCACACCCACAATGACCCCATGTTTATCGAGAGAGACTACTCTGGAAAGGCAGGCTTCCCCACCAACATCATATTCTCTCTAACATTCTCTCAACAATTGACCAACCGTGTAGGAAGAATCTTATCCTAAAAATCATTAAATCATGAACTTTACTATTGACTTCCTGTTTATAATTTAATAAAAAAACCTCCGGCTATTTATTCCCAGATCCCAGAAAGTATTCTGAAAAGAACAGTTGAACATGTAAACCGGACATTTGCAACGGTTGAAGAGGACAAATGGGCCTGCATGTGGGAATCCATCCTTTGCCTAATCACCTCTAACCTCATAAATATTATTCAAAAATCTCGAATCCTAAAGGTCAGCCTGATCACCATCATCCTTTCTTTACTTTGGCTTGAGTTACCTAATTACAGTTCATACTTGATTGTAATTTACAGGCTTGTGCGGACATAGATGACTTTCTTTGTACGGAAAATGACAGAATTTACCATCCGGTCGGACTCCACGTCCTTCACCCGGATGCTAATGGATTTCGCTGTGTAAAAACCTAAATCAATAATTCATCATGCGTTTTGTACAGATTGTAAAACATTTTGCAGATCGAGATCAGAGACATAGGAGAGTATGGATTGTATGAACAAGTACAGACGAAAGAGGATCCATCTCAGCCATCCGTAATAAAGCCACACCCCCTTATATCTTCATCTTCGTCTCCCAAACAACCCAGGATTTGTTTCGAAATTCTTGGGAAATATCCCAAGGAGGATTTATAAGCTTTTTTTTAAAAATAAAACCAATCTAATCTCTAAAGAATAAATAATAATTGTAGTTGATGATGGAGAAAGGACGTGGATGGCTTGATTTTAGTAAAAAGACGCAGACACGGCAGTGGAACCCTCTCAATCCACCTTTTCGAACCGCTCATCGACTCTTGAAACAGGCTCAAAATTACTTTGGAATCCTCGTAGTTATCACTGCTCTCCTTTTGTAAATCATTATCATCTTTTTTACAAACATTTTACCTTATAATTATTATGTAACTCTTCTTACAGTTATAAAGTTGCATTTAGGCCGGAACTCCGTAGGGTTATTGTGGCTGCTTCTTGGAATAGGAAAGGAGCTCTTATCATGTACGTTTTTATTAATAAAATTAATTAATTCTTATTGATCTGGATGATTATTTCTAACTAAGTAGTATTTTTATTTTGGATAGAACGGAAGCAGGAGCTTTGGCCTATGTTGCCAACTTTGTTGGAATGAATCGTCTTCCAATAAACTACATTTCTGCCGGAATCATGGTAATCATTTATTATTTAGGTCATTTTATGACCCCAGCTTTTACCCAACGTTCTATCTTTTGTAGAGAATCCTAATCTCTGTAACTTCAATCCATCACTTTGAGCCCGAGACGGAGAGTCCCCTTCGTGGGAAACCCCTAGGCCCTTGGGAGGTTTTTGGAAGGTCAAAGGTCATACTTGATGACGAGGATATGGCGGATAAATATACAGCCTTACTAATCATATCAGCTCTGATCCTTATCGGCATCCTGTCAACTTGGATGGGAAAGGTAATTACAAATTAGAAATATATTGTCTCATGGGAAACCACCTCTTTTTTTGAAATCGTCATCTATTTTTCCCAGTTTAACTGTGGGAGACTAGAGTCCCCAGCGCTTATCGGGTGTTTCGTGTCCTCAACTTGCGGAACTCTTGTTATCTTAGCTGCCTTGGCCATCCAAACCATCGGCAGAGATAACCACTTGATCCTCACCAAGATTTGGATTTACTTTAACATATTCTTGGCACCCTTTGTAACTAAACCTCTATCAGTTAAAGACACACGAGATGAAGGGCCCTTTATTAATAATATTTGGGGGTTTTATATATATTATATAGCTCCTGTTCTTCCTGTACCATCGGATTCGCCTCTATTACAGCGATGACATTAATCCGGCCCATATGAGCAGAGTCCAACTCGAAACGATGATAACTTTAGTACAGATCTGTGTCGTTATACAGTAAGTTTAATGAAATATACCTTCCTGGAGATAATTTAAGTAAATAATTCCCTATAATTACACTTCCAGATACATTAAAGCAGTCCATCCTACCTTCAGTCTGGCAGAGTCATATCGAAGTGACATTATGGGATTCAACCTGGCCTTCCTGCCCAAACAAATTGAACCTACCTTCTCCCATTTTATTCCCATACTTTTCAGTGGAATATACAGGATCCTACTTCATTTCTACATGGCTTGGCCTTTGGCTATGCAAAATGAACAATAAATAACTTTGTACTACTCCGCTTTCTTTAATTAATGTGTCAAGAAGTTGATTGACTTGATGTAAGATTGGATTTAATTTAATTATGTTTGATCAAGATCATCAATCTTCTAGACACGGCTTTGTTTGCTTTGTTGTTTGCATATTTTTTAATTATAGGATAGATTAAGATTAATATCAATTGAATGAAGAGGATCGTGATCAGAGGAATTTATAGACAGAAAATGCATTTTATTTTAAAGCTTAAAATACTAGAAACTCTGAAGGATTTCAACTAAAAGTACTCGTATTACTTGCACATCTTTTTGAAGCTGTTGTACCTAAAAACCTCAGTTAAAAGCCATCCTCCAGCCAGCAAAAGTCCAGTCCCAAGTAAATAAAAAGCTCCCATTAAATGTGGAATGGTCAAAGCCGGATTCTGTTCAGTTTGTAAATAACTAACTCTAGTTATATTCCGAGATTCCTCCCAATCCTTCCTCTCCCGAAGTACAAAAACCCGATCCAACAGGGTCCACTTCTGGATCACACCTCCATCCTGAGCCATCATAATAACTTTATTGACCTCTTCCGCAAAAACAGCCAGTTTCCGCATGACCATCCCACCCGCAACCGAGAACATCGTATCCGGAGAGTTGTAAACGGGGAATCGGCCGTTTCTATCCGACATATTTTTATTGACGACATAATTCCTATGATTAGCCCAAGAGATACAGCTGGACCTCTGACTAACCGCATTCTGAATACATTTAATGTCATCCGTATGCATTTCCATCCTTCCAAACAACTCCCGGTAGATCCGGTTCTCCGAAGTTTTGAAGAGGTAGTATGCAGAGCCCGTTTTGAATAGATGTATGTCATAGTCGGAGTTAGCCAGTTGTCTGAAAGTCTCGGGGGGATCTTCAATAAGGGGGTAGGCAAGGAGGGACACGAGTTTGGATTTATAAGCCGTGGTCAGGATAAGAGAGGTCAATAGCCAGAAAAGGGTCACAGAGCGGATAAATCCCGAGTGCGGAAAGTTTAACGAATCCTCATCCTGCTCTACCAAAGCTTTGAGGGTGAATGTCCAAACTTTACCGTAGGAGTCTTCATCTCTGGCGATTTTATTGAAGGTTAATAAAACTCCGACAATCCCGAAAACGGAAATCCAAATGTAGAGCCAGCATTCGGGAGAAAGGGGCTTGAACATTGCTGTCCAGGTGTAGTAAGGGGCGGGTATTGAGGTCGAGAAGGTCAGGGACTCGTAGGAAACGGGGAAGGTGAATTCTACGACTTGATTTCGGGAGAACGTCCGCCCAGTTGACATTCCTATGTCGGCCTTCCCATAAAGGGCATCTCCGGTTGAGCCGTCCCAGGTACCGTTTTTACTTCGGACTCCGGTGGTTCCCCCGGAGGATGGGAATAGGACCGGGGTAAAGTTCAGGGTTCGAGATAATTCCAAAACTAGAGAGATGTAGCTTCCGCGGATGGGTTTCCAACCTCCGTTTAGGAAATGGATTTCGTTGAGCCACATGCATTCTAGGGGGACGCTTAGTAGAAGGTTGGCTCCTAGGAAGGACTTCATGAGGTTGGGGAATGGGGCGGTTGGACCTTGACCTTTTCTCCGGTCCAGGGCCACAACTGACCCTTGACCCTTGTCACAGTAGAAGCAGAAGGTGAGGATGAGTGAAGGTTGTGCTGTTTCAAGGGCAACTCCGACTTTGTACTTTATCTCCTTTGCAAATGGGGGTCTGGAAAGGACCTTTGTTACATCTTGGTACTTATTTACAAGGAATACAAAGTACGCCTCGTTCTTTCTAAAAATCCCTGTCAATTTCTGGATAAAGTTGTACACTTCTTGAAGGGTTTCACTCGAAATTGAATGTAAGCCGAATATTGGGAAATCACAACGGGGCTGGCGATGTTGTTTCATATCTTGGAACCTTCGGGTTTTGTTATTTGGTTCTAATTTTGGAATACCAAAGTCATAACTCATCATTTCCTTCCTTTCTTCCAATAAATTACCAGGAAAGTTAAGAACATTATCCCAAAATTCGGGGTTTTCTGTAATAAAGGGCTTGGTATAAAATAAATAGAGGGTGCAGTCAGTGGGAATCTTGCTGGCCAAGTCTTGTAAAAACTCTATTGATTTACTGGATCCTTGAACGGTAATTAGAATGTTAAAATGAAGAATAATATAAAACACCCAATCCATGTTTGTCTAAAAAGGGTAAAACTCTGAGAGACAAGTTTCGAAAGCACACGAGTGTTGAGCTCAAAAAGTCTGAGACTGAAGAAGAGGCTTTTTATTAGTTCCTCCACTACTACTACTACTACGAATAATTCTAAAGATAATAGATGGGATTATTTACAGAACTTATCTGATTAGTTTGATTGATGGGAGGTTTAATTAAAGCTCTCTCTGCTAACATAGACATATCTAGTAAGATTATGCTGTCCTTAAAACCAGAGGCAAAGGCATTCTTCAGGAATACATCTAATTAATCTTCCTTCATCATGATAAGATAAAAGTCTCCATAATAATTAGGCTAAAAAGTACAGAATATGAACTCTCCTATCCCGATAATTATGGTTGCCAGTAGGAATAGTTGTAGCAGACATAAAGCCTCAACAGAGGTCTGCATTTTACTATTCAAGAAAAATAGGAATGCTACCAAAACCTAGTGAAATATAGTCACTTTCTCATTCTACCAAAGCCATTTTTGTACTATATTTTTTCCCAGTAGAAAGTAAAGCTAGAAGAGCCTCTGTTCTGTCTTTAATTTTGTTGGATTGCAAATTAATAATAATATAAGATGCCGTTGGGACGTGCAGGGTCGGTGAAGTTCCTGAACCCCAGTATGGCCAGCGGATCAGCCACAAAACCCAAACTTATCAAAACAAAGAAACATAGAGCTCGAACGGAATCCAAGGTCCGGGTCAAACTTCCGGGCATCGATGCCTACGAGAAAGAACTCGAATTCGCGTACCTAAAAAAACATCATAAAATCTTCAAGAAATTACTTTAAAATGCCCGTTTTTTGAAGGTTTAATTGATGGTAAATAGGGCAGAAGCTCCAGGACGAGTGGTGGTCCGATTGGAACGTCTTATGGGATCTGATCGGATTCGTCTAACGGATTCCAAATACATGTCCACCTTGTTGGAACGACTGGAGGAACAGGAACGGAAAGGATGGACCAAACGACGAATCGGTCGAATAAAAAAGGAACGGAGCCGTTTCCGACAACTGGCCATTGACGGTCTGATGGAACCGGATCCAGATATGGTGGACTTGTTGGTCCATCCCGTATTTAGGTACACCCCCCCCCCTTTACTCTATCCTTTACACCTTCCTTTTATTATACTAACGGAGGAAAGGGGGTTTTCAGGGTTAATCGTATCCTGAAACGTCTAAGTCTGATGGATGATAACAGAAATGCAACCCCGCTGAACGCCCTTCAACAAATACATCAAGTGGATCCCTTCCTTTATGACGATAATGGATGGATATTCAAAACATATCCTGGGCATGTCGGCATGTCTTGGGAAGGTTATCATCATTTACAAACTATAACAATACTAAACTACACCCAGGGTAACTTTTATGGGAGTTAAAACTATTGTAGATTATGCCCAAACCGTTTCCCGTAAACCGTCCCCCACCACATCTCAGAACAAGTTACCTCCCACAACAGGCGAAGGGGAGGAGGAAGAGGAGGAGGAGGAAGAGGAGGAGGAAGTGGAGGAAGTGGAGGAAGATGACGACGAGGATTATGGGGAAGAGGGTCCTCCCCCACGACCTCGCCCACCCACCATAAAAAAGGTCAAAGTTGCTAAGCCTGAACCGGAAGAAGAAGAGGTGGCCGAAGAAGTCAACCGGGTCCGAGCCAACATTCACAATCTCCGTCCAAGTCAAGTGGAGGTTATTTCATTGTCTCAGATGCAAAAACGGTATGGAGTTGTGGCCAAAAAGGACTTGAACTCCGAATGGGAACCCTACCGATCCCATTTAGTCGACATGGTCTTTCACGAAGATGGAGTAAGAAAGGCCCTCCCCCCTTATTTATCATCCTTTATACAAAACTAAACATAATAACGTCTTCTGGGTTTCTATAAAACTTTTAAATTACAGCGAAACGTTTGGGAGTTGTACAAGTTGGCGGAAGAGGTGTTGGGAGTTTACGTCAGGGAACAAAAGATCACGGATGAATTTGTTAGCAAACTTAACAAGATGCTTTGAGTTATATGAGAGGAAGCTATGATGATTTATCCTATTTTGTATCAAAATTCATCCAATCAATAAACCCTCTTAGATCATTATGAAATGTCTGTGTTCTGTCCGCTTTGTTTGTTTATTTAGACTTATAGCTGGATGGATTTACAAAATGACAAAAAGATAAGGTGGACGGGTTTAGCAATCGGGCTTGTCCTCGTTAACTTTGAAGCGTATCCGTTCCATTCCACAATTCCCTTTGTCCAGGACTTCCGTTTTGTTCCCAATATGCGAGAACTTGAAAGGAGTATGTCGGGATTTGAGGGAGATAGGGATTTTAGAATACTTCCCTCGATTAGTGAATCCAGTTAGGTCAGTAAAACCCGGGTTAGGGTCATTCTCTGTCTGTTTTGTCCCCCATCTAGGAGCCATCAGACCTCCGATAATCCTCTGATCTCTGGGGTCCTTCGGGTCGTAAACGAACCCTGGACTCTTCTCTTTAGCTATTATTATAAATATATATTTAATAGGGATTATTATAAGTTACTTTATCTCAGGGTTTATTTTAACCCAAAATGTCAAGGGGACTTACGAGGCTTCTCCTTATGTTTATGCTGGAATATGGCCCTAGGTGGAAGGGGGAAATGACCGTTTCTAACAAAATAATCAGCCGGACCTGGTAGTATTTCTGTTGTTGACTCATAACGACCTTTCATTGTTATTCCTTTAGGACATCTGCACCAGTCCTTCACATCGTACCTTTTTTAAATGGAGTTTTCAACCCGTTAGTTTATATTTTAACATGACTTTTCAAAAGATAAGAGAGAGAGAGAGAGAGAAGGTTTACTGGTTGGGTCCGGGTAGTTTATCGATTCCATAGTTGAGGTTATGACTCCCATGAATAATCGGCTGTGGGGCTCTTGGGTATTCAAACTTGAGAGACTCATTTCCAGGTTTAGTTCCGTATTCAAGTGGGGAGGGTTCGTCCGCAATATCACTTCTTAGAAACGGTCGGAAGGTCATTGATAAACCCTTTAATTTATTTGGAACCGGACTGCAAAACATATTAACATCCAATGAATCCCTATATAGTTTACTACCCCAAACAGTTTTATGGTTGAAGAAATCATACTCATAAATAGGCCCAGGGCTGTCGTTGTACTGGTTCTTGTATTTCTTAATCCCGAAAGTAAAGGCTGGTCCTTGACCCAGGAAACTTGGGAGGTCAACATAGGGAGGGGCATCTTCATCATCCTCAAACCCTCCCGGAAATCGGTCTTTCAATGTTATGCCCACTTTCCTGCAGTTATTTACACATTTTATAATAAAGCCTGTAACGCTCATCCAACCAGATTTATAGTGCATGATTAATTAATGATTGATTACGTGTCTTTCACAGCGGCAGGGTTATAAGCCCCTGGACCCGGTTCTGACTTGTCTTTTAATGGATGTTTACTGATTATTAAGGCTCTCGGTGGATTATGCCTCCCGAATCGGGATAAACCGAAAAGATTGGTGTACTTGGATCCACCACATCCCACATTTTGCATTAAGGGTCTGAAAATATGGAAGATAAGAGGTTATCGAATTGTGAAACACATTAAACCAGGATGAGAAGCATCATGCAGTTGTACCTGGAGAGAACTAAAGCATGAGGACTGTCTTGAGCTGTTCCACCATATTCGGCTGTATTATATTTACCAGGTCCGGGACCCACGGTCTCCACGTTCGGAAATCTGGAGACATTTATATAAAAAATATGTTATCTTTCCACCGAGTTTTTATCAGTTTTAGCTTAGGACAATTGGAAGGATGTACCTAGGAGTTTGATGAAGAACCTTCATTTCCAAACTGCACTCTTTACAAGAAGGGACATGACCTGCAGGTCCAGGTCCCGGGGTATCATCTATACGGACATATAGCAATTACAGGTTTTATGACAAGTTCATCACTCAAGGGCGCATTCCTTTTTATGATTTATAATTACATATGTTTCTGGTCCATCGTTTGGACAAAAATACACCGGTAGTTCTGGGCTTGACGGCTTCAATATTTGGATAATATTCTGCAGGACCTGGTCCTGTGTAGCCAACTGAAAGTAATAAAATAGTACGTGATATCTGCATATAATTCATACACACCCTGAATGAATAATATAATAGAAGACATACAAGTTCTGGCTAAAGGGAGTCCCCCCTTGGGGACCTTATAGGAGCCCATAGCACTCCTCTTCCTCACCGCAGCCCTCAACCTTTGCTCAATCCTCCTCTTTTGTTTCCTAATACAAGTTTCGTAGTCCTCAAAGTCCCCCTTATTCCTCCCCTTGGAAACCTCCTGGTCCTCCAGACCCTTGATATCCTCCTCCTCCTCCTCCTCCTCCTCCCCTTCCTCCTCCCCCTCATTCTCATTATCCTCGTCGTCAGTGACCTCAACATCTAAACTCATTTCTGAAATGGTCCCTTCACCCTTCAGCCTATTCCTTCCAAACTTATCCTTAGTGGCCTCTCCAGCAGCGCCCTCCTTTCCAAGTTGAGCCAGCGCGGTGGCCTCGGCTTCCAGGCGCTCCAACTCTCTAGCGCGATAAATCGGATCCTCGTTAAAGTAGTCAAAGTCCGTGTTAAATGCATTATCCGGGAGTAGCCCATAGCTTAAAGCATCTATTAGGAAACTATCATCCAAATCATCCATAAAATGATCGATAATCTCCCGATCCTTGTGCTTCAGCGACCCTTCCATCGCTACCCGTTGTTCCTCAAGTTGCATCTGAAGAACGGAAGCCGCTACAGCTCCGATCTCCTTATTCATAAGGTTTCCCTGTTTACTTTTGGCACTAAGGACGCTCACACTTGATCCCCCTTTCATCGTCCTTTTTGCATCGTCAGTTTTTGTTCTTCGACCGTCAACTTGACCCGTTTTTCTACCGTCAACTTGACCCGTTTTTCGACCATCAACTTGACCCGTTTTTCGACCGTCTACCAGACCTATCTTCCGAATCTCCGTCTGGTTTCCTGCCGTGGAAGACTCGTACGACACTCCCGGTCGTAGTAGGTCGTCATCCGATTCGGAGAGAGCTTCCGGGTCACCCCCGTCAGACCACCCGCTTTCCATAAGGACGTTCTCCTGACGCTCTGAGATCTTCGTGGATGATGAGATGAAGCTTTCCGTGGACATGGACCTGCGGACGTTCTTCCAAAGGGCCGACAGGGCCGGACTCAGGTCGTGCATCTCATCCTGCTTTGGTTTAGCCAACTTTAGGTTCTCTGTCGAATTAATTGCGCTCATATTCTTGGCAAAAAAGTCAAAACTGGATGTATTCATCTTGATCTTGGCCGTGGATACTTTCCGGGTGTCGATGAATTGGACGGGGAGCTTGTCCTCGGAAATTGAGAACTTGTACCAGAAGTTGTAGAACTCCACGGGGGGAGGTTCCGTCATGTTTAGCGTGTTTTCTGTACAAGCCATCCGGATCATGTGTCGGGCCATGTCCCCCAGTGAGGACGTTATGTACGGTTTTTTACCACTTTTACCAGAGATACGCTGACGCTTATCTCCCAGCGTCTTCTTTTTTAAGGGGGTTTTTGTACCCAAGAAAGCAGGGGTCGGGGTTGCTGTTGTTGGACCTTGGCCCGACACCTTTCCACCCTTTTTTATCTTGTCATTTTTTAAGAACTTTTGGGGAGGAAGACCTCCGAACGCTGCTACTCCATCTCCCATTTTTATAGACAAGTGGGCAGAAAAATAATGCCACAAATTAATTAATAAAGATTGATATGTCCAAAACTGCTAGTTTTTGGATAAAAATGATTTAGAAAATACACTTGACAATGTCTTTGTTTCCTTGGTCTTATTTTTGAGTATTTTAAAGCGCAAGACTTTCATAAAATGTCATAATTTTTATCCGTGTCACTTTCATAAAAATGCTGCGAGGTCAGGACTGAATTTTTAGCAGGAAACGCAAAAGTTATGCATAAATAGGAAGAATGATATGTGCATAGTTGTAAAATAAAGCCCCCCTGGGTCACAATATAAGGTTTTTAGGATGACTTTGATGATATTTCAATAATAAAAAGACCCATAACCACCATAGGTGCAACCACTGGGGGTACTACTAGGGTACAGTGTACATTTGTACCCCCTCCAATTCCCGATAAGCCCTATCCTTTTCATGTAAAGCAGACCTCGCCCAGCCCCTCTTAACCACACCCCTTCCTATTCTTTAATGCTATTTGTACCCCCCTCGTGGTTGCGCCTATGCATGATGACCACTCCCCCGGGGGGGGGGATGATTCATCCCCTTTCTAAATAAAGTATATTTATGAACCCTATTGCCCCAAAACTCAGTCTTTAGCAGCGGTAAACCTCATATTACTTGAATTCACCTCTACTTTAGCTCAAACGCTTATCAATATCAATTTAGTTGTGCTGTTGACGGTGCGCTTATCAATCCCCGTAGCTTATCCAGTTGACCTTTGACCTTATCCAAAGGACTCCTTCCTACAACCTCCAACTTCCTTACGAAAGAGATGGATAAAATGGGTAAAGAGGAGGAGGCTCAAAAAGTTAGAAATCAACTACAAGTTGCGGTCGAAAATTATCAAAAAGTTCAGAAAAGTAAGTTATTTCATCTTTTAAGCACCTTTTTCACCTTTTCAAGCACCTTTTGACCTATAAAAGCACCTTTGGACATTTGAAAGAATCTTTTGACCTTTAGAAGTAGATTTTGACCATTTGAACGCGGACTGACCTGGCACACCGACCCTTGACCTTGACCCTTCTAAAATAGTTGTTATTTAGTAGTCTGATTGGTAGTTATGTGTTTTTTGCAGAGTATGATAAATTGGTGCGTCAACACGGTCAGCTGGACACACAACTCAACGAGAATCAAATGGTGAAAGAGGAACTTGGACTTGTGAAGGAGGATTCAAAAGTTTTTAAATTACTTGGCGACGTCCTCGTCCCTCAAACCCTTATCGAAGCCTCAACAAATGTCGGCAGAAGGATGGAATACATTCAAAGCGAATTGTAAACAATAACAACAGATTATTTATCAATATTTATAAATCATCACCTGCGCCTCTCTTTCTGCCTACATAGCAAGCATTCGCGTTTTTTGGCTCAGCGACTGGCATTTTTGCCCAGAAAGCATTGTCGTGTTCTTTTGCTCCGCGACAAGCATTTTTGCCCAGAAGGCATTTTCCTCTTGTCGTGTTCGTTTGCTCCGCGACAAGCATTTTTGCCCAGAAGGCATTTTCTTCCTGTCGTGTTCGTTTGCTCCGCGACAAGCATTTTTGCCCAGAAGGCATTTTCTTCTTGTCGTGTTCGTTTGGTCCGCGACAAGCATTTTTGCCCAGAAGACATACTGGTCGCGATATTTTTGCTAAGCAAAGCATTTTCAAATCGTGCTCGCAATTATTATAAAAGAATGTCCAAGTCCGCTTAGTAATTTATCTAAAAACTTTTTTTTTCAGATCAAGGAATAACGATCAACTCCAAAGTTACAAAACAGAAATGGGAAGTTATCGAGAGGATATTGGCAAGTTTGAAGTCCAACTCCAAGCTCATTTACAACAATCATAATAACAGAAATCCGGCAGCTTTGTACGCTTTTCAAAGCATCTAAGTTGTTAGTAAAATATTCAAATTTCCAAGTACTCTTATTTAGACGGAGGATAACTGGAAATGGAGTAAAGGAATACCTTTTTCTAAAGTAGCAGTTTACATTAATTGGAGTTGTTAAATTAATTTTATCCATGCCACACATTTCACAATTTCCAACAAGCAAGGAGTTTATAGGATGCAAACGGTCGGGTTCTGGTATCTTTATTTTTTATTTAATCATTAAAACTCCTCCAACTAATACATACTAAGATTTATACAATTATCTCCGTTTTCTTAACAAACTCTGGAGTGTTTTAACACAATTATTCTGTCTAAATAAATATGCCTAGATATAAATATGTCATAATAACAGTGGGATAATAAAAACGGTTATCCATTTTTGTCTATGATGATAACACATATTTTGTTGCGGTCCATTTATTGATAAGAGTTCAGTTGGAGTAAAAAAGGACACCAAATGTTAGTTGTGGAGGAAAGGGGATTCGTGTAAAGAAAGTGTTTAGTCTAAATCTGGCTGGATGGACAGAATTTGATCCCTGAATCGTATTTATGTGCCGAATAATTATTATACTCAGCTAGTTAATCATCAAATAAAGTAAGAAATATAGGGATTATGTTTGTTTGAGTTTTCTAAACATCATCCCTATTAAGTTACAGTTTAATAGTCTCTTGGCTAGAGCAAATATCTTATTTCTTACTTGAGCTAGATTAGCCTTCTTCAAGAGGAGACTGCAAAATTATTCTACTTTATATTTTAGCTACGAGTGTGTAGTTCTCATGTTATCTTCCAACTCTTAGCCTAAATCCTAACTACTCTATTCAGTTTTTACGTGGCTAGCTATTAAGATAAATGTGATGACTATACAGAGCCAGTATTACATCATTGAAGTTGAGCAGTGACACCGTATTACCTGAATAAATTCCCCTGGGGATTATAACTTGGACGGACGGTCTCATTAATTTATTACGGGTATTATAACCGGAGATACCGGATTATTAGGAATGTATAGGCGTATTTATTTTAGCTAAGAGAGGTTAAGGAATATTCAGATCTTGTTTGGAGTTAGATTAACTATAGAGATGGATGGCACTTGTAGTAGGGATTATATTTATTCCTGCAAGAAAACAACACTTTCAATTTCAATTTGGATATGAATAATAATGGTTCAAGCTATGTGTAATCCGAAGTTATGGGTTTTGGAACTGAGTGACGTCATGTCACTGGACCCTCGTCTACTTTTTATCTTTCTCAAAGTATAAAAGTTGGTGGAGAATGCTCAGCACATTTTGTTATCATTTTATGCAGCTTCCGATGTTAAATTAGGAAGATGTTGTTAGAACTGGAATTTTACAATGCACAATTCAGTCAATTACTGTTACTTGAGTTGTGGAAGAAGCAGGTTGTCAAGTGCTGGAAAAAGTTAATCTTATAAAACCAAGGTAAAAGAGCCCCTTATGCGCTAGCCTTCACCTTGTTTTTACTCTCATTATATATCCCTCTAATAAAGTCATAAACTTGTACTTTATTCTATCATATTACGCTGTCAAACGTGGGTATAATTCTGTACCTCTTCCTTCCTGTTTCAAAAATGCATCTTTCCCAAGACTAATGTTAGTAACAAACTTTGAATTTACAGAGTTCAACCCTACAAAAAGTATAGGATGAGTAGATGGGCCTTTATTGCATGGTTCCTGGTGGTAATCTGGATCAAATCCATCAAGGCTCAACCGACTGAACCTCCTGTCAAGGTTTCCGGTGTTTTGACTCAAACCCTTCCCGATCCAATATTTTATTCAACCTATTTCCCAATAATATTCAAATTCAAAGGACCGGCCATGAAGGAAACAGATTTACGACTAACAATAACGATGCCGGATTCCAATACAAATTCCAAATGTGAAGGTTCAGAAGACTTCATCTATACCACGTCTACAGCCGCGTTCTATAGCGCTGTAAGCTGTCCTTCTGCCTACACATATTACAAAATAATCAATCAATTTGCAAATAAAACATCCTACTGGTCTGCCTCTGCCATTTCTTATGAAAGTTCCAAACCGAGACAACTCCCTTTAATCCCATGCAACAAAATCACATCCCATTTTAACATTTTGGAGCAGCTAAACTCATCAACTTTAAGGAACTATTACAAATCCCTTACAGATTGTCCATTAGGAGAAATAACCGAACTTGACGTTTCCAACGAACTGAAAAGCTATCACACGACTAGAAGAGTTGAATCCAATTTGCTTGAAAGATATCGGAGTAACTATGTCCAGCAAATTGGAAGCTATCCGTATGTCATGGGTGGGATTTACACAAATGCTTATTCCATTTACCAAACCATGGTTCTCATGTTTCATCGGAGTTTGACAGAGCGTTGGGCTGACGCTGTCCAGGACTGCAAGTCCAATAGACTTTCTCCAGCGTTCGTCAGTGCTGAAAAATTACGCCCTATGATTGACGACATCCTTCTAAAGAAGTTGAGCCCGAAACGATTAAAGTTTGGGATTTCTGATGAAGAGATAGAGTTGTATTTCAGCCTCCCCCTCACCAACTGTGTCTATTCGAAAGAGGAAGATACATATGTGGTCCGGACCCTTGTTCCTGTTCTTCCCGTGGACGCTGATTTTAAATTAATTGAAATTAAAGCTATCCCCTTCACAATAAAGTTCAACTCCTCGTTGGAATCTAATGATATTTGCATGGTGGATGGGGTGGACGGTGTGTACATGTTTGATAAGGAGAGTGGGAGGATGGCCAAGTCGGATTGTAAGGCAAAGGACCTCTGCTTTATCCCTGACCTCTCCGGATGGCCTGTAGTTGACCCTTGTATTGAAGCCATTTTAGAGAATAGTACGGAAAGGATTATGAGGAAATGTCGGGTCAAGTGCATACCCGTTTCTACCCGGAAGTTCCCCTTCTTCCGGCAACTTTCTCCTGAGAAATACTCCGTTGCAGGGCACTCCCCTTCACAGAAAAGTATTTTTCTAAACTGCGATGGGAAGCCGTATGAAATATTGAAACCTATGGAGACTGGAGCGTTGGAAGTGGGACTGCCTTGTAATTGTAAGATTGTTTATCAATCCCAAGAACTACATTCATACAATCCTTATTGCCAAGGGCAGAAGCTGGAAACTAGAGTCCTTGTCCCTTTCATACCAATCCTGAAATCTGTGGCCGGAAATGTTGACCTAAACATGGAAATGGATGACAATTATCAGCCGATTGGATCAACAGAAAACCCCGAGGAGACTCTGCTACAGAATAAAAGTTCTAAGATAACCGAACTCCAGGTCAAGGAGATCTTCCAGAGAGAGCATCGGATTTTGGAACAGGAGCTAAACCTTACTATCGCTGGGTCACAGGCAGAAATATATGGACTCAGAAGTGAAATCCAAGAACAAAAATTGGAAATAAATGGATTAAAAAGTGAAATCACGGGTTTAAAAAGCGAATTGGAAGGGTTTGTTGGGAATATGCGGAAAGAAATGGCTCAAAGTTTGGATAATGAACGGTCAAAGGCTGAGCGGTTTGAAACTTTTCTGCATAAAAGTGGACAAGATATTGAGAGGCAGTGGAACTTCTCTACTTGGTTGGCAGTAATAATCACAATTTTAGCATTTGCTGGAGTTTCCTTCGTTTCTTGTACCGTGGCTAAGAAATGCCAGGCTGCTCCCAAAAGGGAACATCAAGAACTCACCTTTTCTAAACGTCTTATCGAAAGTTTTGCACTCAACCAAATGGAGGGTCGGGGGAGGGTCGAAGATAACCGCGGACCTTTCTTGCTAGATAATTAAATAAAATACATGATTTTTGATGCATGAGCTTAACAGGAAGTAGAGTTTATTGTAACTGTTTTCATAACCTGACTAATAAATAAACTTCATTTTTTAATTTAGACTAATAAGATCGGACTGCATTTTTTATAACTTATTTCATCGTAACTACCGTCATTTCTGGTGAGGGACCATAATTAATACAGATTAGGCTCAGAATAAGGGGATTTAATTAATAATTACAGAAATATTCCATCCATAACTTTGTCCATTTAAGGTTCAATATTGTTGCACTTCTATCCATATATGTTTCCATTCCAACCAAACCCTGCATTTCCATTCATTTAGGTGCTGTTCTTTACTTTCACATTTATGCAAAACGCATGCCTTATCTAGAGCATGTTCTTCTTTGTTTTGCTTGCCCGGCACCGCATCAAAACCTGTCAACAGGATGACACAATTTAGCCTTTACTAAACTATATTGTTACCCTCCTATAAACGCACCTTTATACGCACCTTTACCCCTTTTTAATTACGCTACTAAAGCAAGCAAAAACAAGTAATTACACAATAAGCAAAACAAGTAATTAGCCTATAAAAGCCATAAACACACTTACATCTCTCATGTTCAACCTTAACCTTACTTGTTGTTAGTTGCATAACCCCTTATCTACCTTTCTCTCCAGTGAGGAATAATCTTAATGTGCATCAGCACTTCCTTATCCAAAACCTGTCATCAAGATAGATCACACCATTTATACGTGATCTTTACTTTAACTATATCACACTTGACTTATGAGGACAAACCAAAAATGCCAAAAACCTTTAGGAAACTCAGCAATCCTTGATGTTCATGATTAATTACTCTTCCATCTAGTCTTATGTAAAGTTTCAATCGATTACTATTTTAATTTAATGCATGTTAAATTTGTGACATAAATCTGTATCATTTATTATAATAAAATCAGTCAAATCTGATCCTTCTTAACGTGTACTAATACTCTTCACTACAAACCCTCCTTCCTTCCGATACCCTTACCAAATAACAATCGCAACAATATTCTTATTCTACTGCCTCAACCTTTATTTTAATAACTCATGCAATAAGGACGACCCACCAGCTTACTACAATTTAGGTCTGCTTTTGCATGTACAGTTGTTAGAACTTACATTTCATGCATTTAACCATTTAAATCATTCTTAATTCGGCTAGATTAGTCCCGTTTCTTAGTCCAGGAGTAAGTAAAGTCTTCGTTAAATGAGTATAGCAGTCATAACTTATTAGATTACAGGAAAACGTCCAGCTAAAGGGACAAAACCTGCGGCTTTGCATGCCATAATTATATGAGAGTAGTATATACTAAGTATGGATGGATTAGGTTTATGGAGACATTTAGTATAGCATTTAATGGTTACCCTGGAATACATTTAACCAAGATGCAAGAAAGTTATGGCTCCGTTTGATGGTTATGTTATAATATAATTATGCAAGGAGTATATACTAATTAGTAGTAGTAGTAGTAGCAGTAGCAGTTTATAGTAGTAGTAGTGGTAGTAATAGTAGTAATAGTAGTAGTAGTAGTAGTAGTAGTAGTAGTAGTAGTAGTAGTAGTAGTTGTTGTAGTATATTAGCAGTAGTAGTAGTAATTAGAGGAACGTTTGATGAGATCACATGTACAATAAGTACAAGTGGCATCGTAGGATTGGATGGATTGCCTACTTCAACACTTCAGCAAGTAAAAGGTTCATTGCTAAGAAAAAAAGTGGTTTTTTGTAGGTTTTAGCACGAGTCACAATGTTTAGAGACAAAGTAGACGAGGGATAATAGTATTGGAGGTACTCGAGTAGCCAAACCTTATACCTCAATTACAGAAAGCACTTCATAAGATTAACCGATTAGCTCCAGACTTCTTCATTCCATCATCCCCATCCACCCACATCATTAATTTCAGACTTACAATAAAGTAAACCCAGGTTTGTACTATCCACTTTTTCCAAAATATAGGCTTTTTGTGCATAAAGTTGTTATTTTGGTGAATGTTATTGCATCCTTATTTGTACAGTCAACAGTACGGGTTGAGTATAAAGTAAATGCCACATTTGACGTAGAATGAAAAGGTGTAGTAATTATGGTCAAAGTCTCTTGATAAATGAATCTTGAATGACCTCCCTATTGTCCGTAACGGAAAGGTACTGAATTCTGACCTAATGTTATGTCTTGTCTCTGCAGGGTCAAACTATGGGCAAGATTCGCAAGATAAAAGTGGAAGGAATAATGGAGGAAAGGGATGTTGAACGGGAAATGAATGTCCCCACTACTGCCAGCGTCTCCTCCAAGAAAGTGGGGATGATAAGAGAAGCTCCAGCGTTTGGTCAGGCCCTCGTTCCAATGAAAACAGAACCAAAACAAACACTCCAGCGTCGATCAACCTATTCTGGGCGTCCATCAACAGCCAAGACGGAAGGGGCCGTGACCTCATCAAGCGCAGTCCCCCAGAGGGAGTTGAAGCGCACTTTCAGTGAGGGTGGCGCTGCAAAAATTGGAGGATCATCTCAGACCCGAAGAACATCCGTCCTAACCGGCCCACAACCCTTGCCTGGCTGGTTGGTAAAGAAGAAAATGTCCCAGGATTGGATCCAGCCGGAGAAAAAACGCGAGGCGCTGCAGCGCCGGGCCCAATCCGAGAATGAACCGGGCTATGAACCGCGGTCCGGTCGACATCGTCACCCTCATCAAGCGGTCCGAGAGAAAGAGATGACCCTGTACAGGACGGGAGTCAATCCCAGAGAGATCAGCTCCGACTCCGACTAATTCAAACATCAAAACTACCTAAACTTTAAACTTCAACTTTACTAATAATGTGTGTCTTTACCTATCTAGTTTTTGTCACCGGTTTAACCTTATCTTCAGTTTTTCTTTAAAGTTAGAACCTATAACCATGTTCTCGTGTTCAGTATTCACCATAAAAAAGTAATGTTCATTCTTCAATAATTACCTTCATCTTTGTATTAATTATTATTGTATTATCATCTTTCTAGTTGGGCACTAAAATACAATATCCTAAAACTAATAACCCCTTTTTTAGATAGAAGAAAGATATTGTAATCCTCGTAAGCATAGTTTAGTGAACAAACGGTACAAAATGTTATGAACGTTGCCGTCTCTGGAAGTTAAATAACTTTAGAATATAATGTTCAAAAAAACCAATACTCAGTTATTTTATCTCATTATATAATAATAGAATATATAGAAGAGTAGAAGATAAAAGTGACTGGATGAAACTGAAGGATTGAGATTATATATAAAGTCTGAAAGAAATGTTCATTAAAAAGTTATTATAATATTTAGGAAACAGATAGTTATGGTCAAAAAGGAGTAAGGAAAGCGTAATTTATTTATTCAAAAGAGATCTTTTTATAAAAGTTCAATCATGTACTCAAATAGTATCCTAATCCTATACTTAATATGTAATAATGGATATAAATAAATTCCCCTGTAAGGTATCATTAATAAAAGGAATAAAATGTTGAATTTGTAATCAATTAAATATAATGAGTAAACTTTTTACATTTCCATTTTCCATACAACATTTACCTAAAAATCCTGTACAAAGGGAACTATTACTGGGAACTAGTAGTAAGTTATATTTTGTGAAGATAGTAGTTGGAGTAAGAAGAAGCGGCTAAGGCTCAACTTCCCATATTATATTGTTCACATTTTTACATCCTAATTCCTAAAATCCCTTTCAGTGAAATCCTTTTATAAAATAATAATGGGGAATGAGTGGTTATCTTATGATGGGGATAAGATTGTAGAGTTTGACCTGGTCAAACAAGTTCAGGCAATAGGATGGGGATTAGCCATGATTTTATTTGGAGTAATTGTTTTGGCCTTTGACACTCGAACCATAATACCCAGGTTATGATTTACTACTTTAACTACACTTTAGGAGATATGATAAAATATTCCTTAACTCTTTCCTCAATTCTTTTCAGAAGGTCAGGGTTCAATCTGAGAGATCGAATAGCAGGGTTGGAACAGCGTTACTTTCTGGTGGTTTTGAATGGATTTCTCTTATATGCTGCGTTGATCTGTTTATTGGATGCTACTCCCCCACAACTGACCCCTTCTGACCTTACTCAACCTAATTGAATAAACCACAACTCAAAAACTGACTGAATTGATCTAGAAATAGAATCACAACCATCCAACTTTTTATAATAATAATACTTCCCAATTTCTCAAACTTTTCAAAGTTATGAGTTCAGATTACGTACAACAATTACTGTTTATTGTGTGTGCATTATCATGCCATTGTCTTTATGCATCGAACCATTATATGTATAAATTATAACTTTATTTATTAAGCTTTTCATTTTTTATTAACACACAAGTTTGATATAATCAAGAGCCGAATTATTGAGTGATTAAAAGCTAAAAGAGACATAGAGTTATTTGTGATTTTTGGTTATCCATTTTTGAATACCACAGTTTATTTTTGAATAACTGAGGTAGTGTTCAACAACTTTCCAATAAAACTCTCAATACATTTACATCAGTCACTCACAATAACAATTTAAAAAGTTAACTACAACTATAGAACCAGTAGTAGTTAGTTTGACTTTGTATGCTAAAAAAGGGATAAAAACTCCCGTAGATATTTAATTACAACTCAGCCTAGTAGTAGTACACATCTATATTAAAGTTCTACCTTAAGTTTTATAACTCTTCATATTTTCCAATAAATATTCTAAAAATGTAAACTGAAGCTGGACTACAAAACTAAGTAATTAAGTTTAAATTAAACGCATATGTGTTTGATTTCCTTCACAATAAGTAGTAAGATAGATAGATAAGCGTAAAGTTTCCTCCTCCTTGAATAGTTAATTCTATAAATTTAAATCATCATTTATTTACAAACCTACACCGATCCTCAAACACTTTGTATTTCCAAGGAAGGGATGTGCAGGGAAGGGACTAAATCCAGGATATATTTAGCAAATATAAGCTGATGCTTTTGTAGTAAAAGCATAGGATAAATCAATAAGTACATGAGCACTTCCATTCCTAAAATATACTTTCTATCTTATGAGAGAAAGGGCTGGTTTGAAAGCCTCCTTAACCTTAACAAAGACATGTAATAAATACTATAGAAAGTATTGTTTGTAATCTTATATAATCCGAGCTCAAGTTGAGTTTTGTAGTCCCTCGTAGTCGTTTCTTTCAATAGGGTCCATCCGCTTCAGAAAGGTTGTAAAATCTCCTCATAACTTCTGAGATCAACTTCCGATTTACCTTTTGTTATCTTTGCAGATTATTTATTTACCACAATAATACAAAAGTCAACTTACAAGGTCTAAAAATCCACCTTTACAATATATATTTTACAGATAAATCCTTCCTTTATCTCCAACGTTCTTGATAAGCTCTTATAATAATTCCCATCTTGGTTCTTTCTATTCCATTTCCTTTTACAGATTATCCTTACCTCTTCTTGAGATAATTACCCTTAAAAACCTATTTAACTTTATTTAATCCAAACTATCAAAGTTGGACCTCTTTCCCAACAATTTTACAGACTTTATTTCCAGTTTAAAACATTCATATTTAAATTCAAAGTAGAACTCATAATTATTGTAAATATTTCTGCTTCTTAGCACCATATTTTAGTACCCTAGAAATATAAATAGAGGAACCCTGGACTGACTGAGCAGAACAGCAATTGAACTTTTGTTCCCAATCATTTCTCAATTAAGCATAAGTTGCGTGGTCCATCCCATAATAATCATGTAAAGATTGGGTTTAATTAATAATCTCGCTCCTTATGGGACTCTCTGTTCAATAGTGTCCATCTCGAATGAAATGACCTCGAGGTCAGTTCCATTTAAAGTTTTTCTACTAGAAAGGGGTCCACGGGATGTAGGGGTGCGAACTCCTCCGATGGGCGGATTACTATGACCTAAACATCCACAAATTAAAACCAGACAACTTTTTCATTTCCACTCTCACCTTATAGTGTAAACACTGGCAGAAAAACTCATGTCTAACTTTTCAACAATTAACAACCATTCTTGAGAAAAACAACGTTAAGACAGACAGAGAGAGAGAGAGAATTACACAAATATTCATAGACAGAGTATGACTGGAAGTAGAGTCATATTCTGTACTACCCTAAATCCTAGTCCATATGCCGCCCTCGTTAATTACACCGCACGCCTATTCTTTACATGTTAAAAGGGGTCTCTATCCCATGTTAATTACGCTTCAAAACATCATTTCTTGCATATATAAGCCGCGGCATACGGGCGAGGCTTTAGGGTAATCTAAAACCTGTTTTAGACTGTAATTTTGGAATAAAAGTGAGGAACCGTAATAGTATAAAACGTGTATAGATAGAACATCTAGCTGGCAGAGAGAGAGAGAGCGTATATAAAAGGTGTAAAGAAGGGTGACAAACGTTGACCATATACCGACATACTGGTTGGGAGTGGTCCAGAGTCGTCCCGGTGACCTGGTGACGACTTATCGTTGACCATCCTTATCGAGGCTAGCTTTCTCCGAAATACGGCCAACACTTCCGAGTTGCAGAAACAGAAGAGGAAGGAGACACAGAAACCCTATCCATACAACCCAAATAAATACAGGAATCACTACATATTCCCCAGTTTAGGAGACTTTTATCTGGAAAGAAGCGTGTTCAAAGAAGGGGACGCTGTGATTGGAAATATGATTGTGGGGATTGTTCCAATGAAATTAATTAATTATTGGACTCTACTTTCCATTGTTTTACAATTTATTAACCTCGTATCGTTTATTAGTGGCAAGTATTTATTATTAAATTCTAGATCTAGCCCTGGTTTATTGGATGGAAATCATATATTTGTGCTATTAAATTAGATGGACTAACTTCCAACTGAGAACTCAGTTGTTGGAAGTAGTCCAACTAACTAACTACTATTAAATGGTTTTTCGTTTGCTGAAAGTTCTTTTGGAGAAAGATCTCCTTAAAATGTTCTACATGAGATTTAGGACAAGGATTAGGAAGAGAAAGTATAAATAATAAATGAAATCTAGTAAATCTTTCTCCGATTACACAAAGTTCGATGGATGGAAGGTTTGATAAATCATCTTCTCGAGTTACAAGCTAAAAGTAGTAAATAGTCAGGGTTGTTTATAATAGACCCTTTTTATAATCCACCATATCCTTTTTCCTGTTTTAATTCCCCTTTTTATATCCCCCATTCTAAATAATTCCTCCTACTTGTACCCATCCTACAAATATATATTCCCCCAACTTTACTCTAGCTATAAACCTTTTAATTTGTCCTACTAAAAAGAAGTCCTTATAAAAGTAGATGAAAGGACCCTTCCTTGTAAGAATGAATTGAAAGAGTGAAATGTGTGGATGTGAAGGGGATGTTGTGTTGGAGATGTGGTTACCTGTAGAGATGAGGCTGCAGCAGCCCCGATGTCATAAACAGTTTCCCAATGGGTCCCTTTGGCTGGTCTCATTGGAATTAGTAGATAGTGGAGACCGAGTAACGGGATCAGGATCAGTGTTGCTCTCACCGCCTTTCACACAATTTATAACACTCAGTATTATAAAGGTAAACGCATTGACACAAGGATTTTTTTTTAAAAAAACCTGTATAAATAAGGACGCAGACGGTCAAAATATATGCAAGGAAATCTGAGGGAGAGAACTCTTAACTAAATCCGAAACAATTAGGCAAATAATAATAATTATCTCAAGTTATAAAAGTCTCGATGCTCCATCTCCTTAATTACCACAATCACCGTATATCCTATAATAGTGGCCCCTTTCCAATGCTGTTAAGTACCACAAGCCCTATTTAATTTACTGTTAAATTTGACCTTTAAAAACGGAAAAAATCAATACTAGCCCCGACCGCTATTAAAGGATATACGGTAATCAACGTTTTTGCTATTACCTACTACAACCTCCACCGGGTTTTTATAACAACATGCCAAAGTATCATTTACAAATGGGTTATTGTCAAAAATAAGATATGATCCTGGAGGAAAAGTAACTTTAGATGGAGAATAACAAATTGCCCTATACTTTTTATACTACCCTGCTGCTAAAAGCGTCTACTACTGCCTTGAATATCCGACTATTCGGTTAAGAAAGTAGGAAGGAGTTATTCAAGGAGTATTCTCCAAGGATGAATCTCAACCTCACTTCTCAACCATTCTACTTTTGTAATTAAACCCAAAATTCCAGTAGCCCAACCCGGATACGACCACTTCTACTACCACACACACTTACAATAACATACTCTATGCTAGGTTCTTTTAAATAAACAAAACATTAGTTAAAAGTTTGGTGAAAGTAAGTCGGAGAAAGTATTAGTTTTTATTAGGGTTATTATCCCGATTCAAATGCCCAACAAGTGGGATCATTATCCTTTATCTCTAGGCTAAACAGGCTAATTCTCTCCATCCACACAACTTTGTATGGATAATCTACCAAGGATTCGGTTTCCACCTTCACAGATTCTAAAAAGAGGCACAACTTTTTGAGGAAATTGAAATGAACAAAGAAAGTTAACTCAAAGTTATAAAAAAATCTACTTTAGCTTTTCACCCTGGATACTTTCTGTTGTGGAACTTTATATAATATCTGTATAGTTTTTAGCTATGCGAGTCTTCATACTTTTAATTCTCTGGTTTTAAGTATAATGACTTTGACTTGCAAAAGTTGTACCACTTGTGGAAAGGGTTCTAGTTCACAAAATAACTTTGATCTGGCCCATACTTTAACTTGAGTATCTTCATCCTATCTGGGTTCTTTAGAAGAAGAAGAAGAGGAGTTCAACAATTTTATTGATTGTTTAAATTATCGGCCTACACAGAATTAGTGGAATGTTCGGAATTTACCAAAATATAATTAAACCAATCCAGCCAGACTACTCCAGATCAGATAGAGAATTCTAGGATTTCTAGGTATGAAGAAAGTAAAGTAAAATTAGGGGAAGCTACAGACTACAGAGTTGTCTTCATTTCATATCATTTACTCCCATTTAATACATTTGAAGAGTAATAAATAATTCAGTACGGGTTTTTTGAGCCGTTGTATCTAGTAGAGGAAAGGGTAAATAAATCAAAGGTATATTAATAATTATAAAGAATGAAGTTACTTTTCTGAGTGAGTAGTTAGAGTCCGGAGCATTAATTATAGAGTTCCTTCGATTGACATGACAAACACTTCGTCGAGTGTCCTTCAACTTTGTCACCAACACTCTCAAAATATTGACCAAAAATGATAGATTGAGTACAAGACTTATGCAGACTGGGATGGCCACAACCAGACTCCATGATCCTTCTGATGTCCAACATCTAATAATAAATACAAACAAACCAATAATAATAACACACACACCATTCAAATTATTATAATATGGGAAAAGTATCAACAGAAAGCTATGTATCTCTCCTCTCAAAATTAGAGTGAAACTTGGTTAATCTAAAATGGATTTGGAGATTGAGAATAAAAGTTATTAAATGTTTGCAATAGAATCCCTACAACTATTTATTTCTTACGTGATTGGGAATCCTTAAATTAAATTAGATTGAGTTTAGTATGGAGAAAGTTGGTAATTATATTGCAATTTGGATTAAAAACCTGGTAAATAAGGGGAATAAATTGTGAAATTGAAGTAGACAACTCAACAATGGGATTTACAATAATGTAGATATTATTGCTGCATTAAGATTATTGGACATTTTGTGTATATTGTTTGTTTGTATTTTGGGATTTAAGTAAGAGACGATTGTGTTTGCTATTATTGATATAAAATAACGGGTTACACAACCCAGTTTATGTAAAATGTTACTATTATTTACAATCCAGGTCCACGTTGTGATTTATCTCCAAACAAACGTGACCAAACGCTCTTTTAGCTGTTTGCTGAAATAATATTATTTATTTATCATATTGTTTCTGCAAAAGCAGGCTTGTGCTAAGTCCGTTATGCTTGAGAAAAGTTTGAAGTTAAAAAACAATTTGCATTCATTCTGCATTAAACTATATTATATTGTGTGCACTGAAATAGTTTATATTGGACCATTTTATTTGGGATTTTAAAACTTTGGAAAATATAGATAAATAAAGCACAACATTGTTTGTTTGTACAGTTCTCGAAAGTAAGTATACGTCTTGTAGGGAATTGATCCGAGAATCTTATTTATTAACTCCAATATCCATCATACTTACTTATTCTAAAAATTCAAACAATCTAGACCATTTTCTTCAAAATCTTACAAATAAGACGTAATTTAGACAGCGTAGCGCTATATTATTAATAATAAATCTACTTTAGGATTCTGCTCACTTCCAAAGAAGCAGTTCTCCTGTCTCAAGAAAAAACAAACTCCAAACGTTATTTTTTATGTCTTCAATTCCATTAAATTACTTGGAAACAAATATCTAGGGAACTTTACTCCGCATTTCTCCTTTCCTTCAATATAAATTGCTAAAAATGAATTCTTTATTTATTCCACCTCTTTATATCTATTTGTTAGTATAATTCAACTGTTTGTTTAGTGGCTCTTTTCTGATTCTAAATAAACCGTTGTAAACGGGCGTAACAAAGGCTAGCGTGAGGTATTGGAGGCAAGTTGAGACATTTTGGGATGTTGGGGGCAAGTTGAGACATTTAGGCAAGTTGAGACATTTTGGGATGTTGGGGGCAAGTTGAGACATTTTGGGATGTTGGTCGCAAGTTGAGACATTTTGGGATGTTGGTCGCAAGTTGAGACATTTTGGGATGTTGGGGGCAAGTTGAGACATTTTGGGATGTTGAGACATTTTGGGATGTTGGTCGCAAGTTGAGACATTTTGGGATGTTGGTCGCAAGTTGAGACATTTTGGGATG
>JAQFZX010000174.1:0-82880 GCA_034682405.1 Hydroisotoma schaefferi
TGCTAAATATTTTCGATTCGAAGCTGAATAAACTACAGCCGAGCGAATCCTTAAACGCAATGTTAGTAAAACGCCAGATTCAAAACGTACTAGACGCAAATGTTTACAAGATAATTATCACCACGGAAGGCTGATTCATGTCTAGAAGTAATTCAGCAAAAGTAAGTTTTTGATGACACCAAGAGCATAGTCACAAATAGTTTGGCAAACCTAAACCTACAGATAATTAAACGCTCTGGCTCTGGGTCAGCCATCATATATGCTCGTCCGTTATCAGTTTTTATCTTGCTACAACCGATAATTGGATTGAAAAATGGCTTTACGTAGGATACATTCCATATCAATGTGGTTATGAATTTAGGGATGGAGCTATAAACAAGTCCCACTTCCGTTGGGTGTTTTTGGCAAATCATTAAGGATGATGGATTCATTGCATAAGTTTTCAAAATTTTATTAAAAGTAACAGTTCTCTGAATCCGATTACTATTTGTTTTATTCATTTTCTATTTGAGATTGAGGGGCAGTCATTCCAGCAGTCAGTGCCAATAAAACGCATTATTTCAAAACATTGAAGGGCATTCTTTTATGTTGCAGTGACTGCTAACGATTCATATTTATTTTAGCAATTATCTACATATTTTTATTGAGACCCGTCAGTTCCAAGAACAAAACAAAATTAGTCTTTAAACAAAATTAAAACTTTAAAAAATTGGCAGCTTTAGGCACTATGCTGTACTTGCTTAGCTCTTTTAAATGACAAAATAAAATGATACATTTTTAATGCATTGAATAATCTACCAAAGCCCTAAAGGCCTTACTTTACCAGTTCATAAGATCAGATCAACAGTTACCAAATCTCCATTCTGATTATTTTTTTTACATTCTATCATTCTTATTGACTATATAGGCAAGTAAATTTAATAAATATGCATTCACTCCATCCAATCAAGACAGGAAAGTTAATCAAATTCCCTCATGTTTCTCTACTTGGTTCAACATTACATTACCATTGCAACTTTGCAACTTGAATAAGCATGCAAAAAGTCAATATTTCTTTTATACCTTTACTCCTATCAATGTCATCCCCAACGGTCGACCCTTTGCAACAACCTTGTCCCATTTCGTGCAATTGGTCCCAGTCCCACCGACAACGACTGACCGCAGTTAAATTTGTCTAATATAAAGTCATATACACAGGAATCACAGGAGACAATAATATCACTTTCAACTCTACCCTAGCATCAAGAAACCACTGCAAAGCACTATGAATATTAATATATTTACTTTACTTTCCTAAAGAAGAACGAGTATTTTAAGGTTATTTTAAGCCCGTAGCTAACTAAGGAAAGTTTTAGCTCTCTGGCTTGGGAAATCTTCTTAAAATTGAGCCTCACTGTTTGTTTTAGGCCGTTTTATCTAATCTTTAGCAGACGTCAGCCCCAGAGTCGAGTGTTCCATTTCCATTCGAAAGGAATGAGTTAAAAGACACTTGTGGCTGGCTTTGCTGCACTGACTTTAGCTAAAGAGGTTGAACTAGAAATGAGCTAGCATGTGGCTGGATGTATTTGTATCAAATTATGACGTACGACAAACACTCGTTCGTTTAGTGTAATTAACCCAACTAATGAAATTACTCCAGTAAATCTAGAACTCTTTTGTATACACGACTTATCTATCGTAATGCTACTACTTTGGCACTAATAAATGCTCGACTAACTTTAACTACCAACTTTAGCTGTTGCACGCGTGTGATTCATGAAGAATTTGCTCACTAGTCAATTGTCAGTAGTGGTTTTTGCAAATGGAAAAGGCTTTAGCTAACATGGATTAGAGTATACTATTTAGATTTTAACTTTCTGTATGTAGTCTTAGATTCACCTTGAATTGATTCAAGAGTGAATGAAATGAATAGCACAATAATATTGCAGATTTCAACTACAAATCCCTGTATACACACATTGACTTGACAGAAGTGAGCAAAAAATCTCTGCTCTGCAGAAAAGAAATGCCTACAAGTTTATCTGGAAGTAGTTGTACGATTTTGCATAGCTTTTCAATACATTGAAGCAACAGTAACCAATCTAATAGTGGTTGGTATTGCTTGCTATTACAGAAGGTAGCCTGAAAAGGGTGGTTTCGCAAAAAACTAAGTATCTGTTATAGTATTGCTACTCTACAAGTACTTTTTGCATGTCTATCTCCAGTTAAGGGGATATTAACATGAATTTACTTGCATGGACTACACCAACAAGACCTTCACTTTTAAACTGGATTCAGTGTCAGTATTACTTACTTCTATTTAGAATTACAGTCAGAGTTTAAGTTGCAAAGCTATTATTTAAAGCCCTCGATATATGATACGATATAATTACGAATTTCTGACTGAATATTATAATAGCTACTGCTTCTTAGTAAGTTGAGCTGAATGAATGCTGAATAAACAAATTGTTGAGCCTAATAAATGTTACTACTTATGGTTATGGTTAACTGAGTTTGCTTATTAGACTGACTGACATAAACTACTTGTCCAGAGACGTTTTACAATTTTCTTCAACTAAAACAGACCACATTGAAGCATAAACGAGCCTACCACTTCATGAATTTAGCTAGAGTCCGGGTTAGTTGTTACTCAATGTCAATTATCGTATACTCTTCTTCAGTAAAATTGAATTGTATAACCATTCTGTCGACAACCTCGCTAAACTAAACACCATGTAGGTATACGGGTTATAAAAACTGTATTACACTAAGACCTAACTTCCCTGTAGGTGATTTTTTGGTTGGAATGAAATAGGATTTTTAGTTATTTATTTAACAACGATCACCAACCGAACCACTTGACTCATTTCTTAGCAAGGGTCCCCGGGTTTAGTTAGTGTAGCCTGTCTAGTGTTCAATGCGAATTCCGAAACGGAATGAACAGCTTAGTTTCTAAACGACAAGGACACACTAAATATTCATGTAGGAAGAAATAGTAAAAAAAGTTCCATCAAAGCTCAGACACATGTCCAAACCCACCGTACCTACTTTAGTACTTTAGCAGAGCATACTTGGCCCCCACTTGGCTTTGCTTTTAAAAGGAAGGAAGACACTTAATGGAGAAATGCCTAATGACTATGAATGAGTATTTTTCTGTTGTCGGATAAGTATCTTTACCACCAGTGTAATTTACTACTCCGTTCCTGGTACAATAATTTTATGTTTAATCATAGTAACAGAAAGGAACACTGACTGTAGGGGGCTTGATGGAAGTGATGGGAAAGAAGCATTGAAAACGCCAGAAAGCAATACTATGTGACAACGAACCCATTGTCAGTTCGGTTAAATCAATACGAGATATAGATTTTTATCACAGAACTAAAAGGCTTAAACTCAAGATTCGGTTTAGTATTATAATAGTGGTATCAACTATCAATCAATGAACGCTATCTTGTGCTTGGAAAAAGTTCGTTAGTCCAAAGGAGTAGTTGCTTTGTTGTTTGTAGCAGTAAACCTATAAGGTGAATTGCTTTTGGTGCAAGCTTAACTAGTCTAGTGGTTTATCATTGCATCCCAGAGCTAACTATAAATATTGTGTAGAAAAGGAGGAGATTATAATACCGAAAGTTTTTGTTCCGGATTACTATACTTGGAAATGTAGAGCTTTTTCTAGGCAATGATATTATCAAGGTTCGATATCATTCACGCAGGTATTCGGTTGACATGAACAAATCTCATTTTCCGTGTCTATTCTTCACTTTGAGTGAACTTTATTTTAAGTTATTTAGCCCGAACCCTACTTATGTGGGAAGGTTGAGCTATAATACAGTTACAGTTCTCATTGTACATGGATAACTTTGGTTGAAATGTCCTGTCATTCTTTACCGGTTTCTTGGCATTGATTACACCGAAAATAGGGGTTGGGATCGTCTGCCAGGACTCCGAAACGGAGATTTAAATCAATGCCAAAATCCGGTGTCTTTTACTAGGAAACGTGTGTGACATGAAACCAGTGAATACTTAAAGAATACACGTGTGGGTTGTTTAAGGGTTAGCTGTAGTATTAATTGGATGTTACGTTTTAACTTGGCTTTAGAGTGAAGTTCAGTAGGTTTAAGTCATTATTTGTTGAGCTAGGCAGATGTGCAAAAAAGCTAGGCTGCAGCAGTGAGGAAGTTGGCACCTGTACCTGTACCATTTCTGCGTGAAAGGGCATGTTTCTAGTGGGTGATTTATTGGTACTTGAAATAAAAGTGGAAGACTTGCAGCAATGTTAAACAGTTGTCAAAAATAGAACTATAGTAGACTACAATTTTTTACCACGTTTGCATTGCATAAAATCGGATATCTTTGGCAAAATAGAAGAGAAAGAATACATTATAATTATAATTTACTTTTAATAATTTACTGTTACTCTCGGCTGCATCCGACTGGATAAATTATAAATTGGTACATATCGGCTAACATTTGTTAAACTGCCCTTCGTAAATACGTTTTAGCTAAATAATCAACGTCATGGCAGATGCCCGAAAACCTCCACATGGCTGAAAGTTTCATAGTTAAGAAAGTTGCATGTTGGAAGTTGCATTTTTTAATATCTAAGTTGGCATTTAATAACGTAACACAATTTTAAAGTTTAATAACGAACAAATAACAGACATTTCTAATGATATCAGTAAAAACTTCAATACTAATGTAATGCGAAACAGCGTGAATATAAATGAAAACAACAATAATCTAGGTCTTAGAAACGCAGTATGAATCACGGAACGGTGTTTAGTACCCGGTGTGTACGTTCAATCAATAATTCACGGAAGTAAATGCGTTCCAAAAATCCACAACACAAACCCTCTAAGGGTTAAATGAACTCGTACACTCAGACGGTGTTGACATCATTAGCTTTATGCAACAACTTTATATCGTGAATCAAACATTCATAATGCTCATTCCGATAAACTATGAAGTAATTCAATGTTCCTTACCATATCTTCCAGACCCATCCACCTCATCACCAATATTCATCTCAAAATCTTCAGCCGACACATTTTGAAACTCTTCTTTTTCAGCTGCAGACACTTTTGCACTCATTTTGCTCAAACACTTGTACTATTGATTGATATTATTCAGCTAAACCTAAACCTTCTCTGCCAATAACTCAACGACTCTTAATATCCCTTCTAATCCACTTTACATCGCTCCCTTTAATGAACAATTATGTATCTAGCTCTGTTAGCACTTCGGGGTATTGGAAAAAGCTGTTACCTATGCAATAGCCCACATCTTTAGAAACCACTCTATTTATTTATGTTTTTACAACATTCTTATCAAAAGGAGTTCTGTACTATAAAAAAACGCAGACGCAACGGTTAAAATTTTTTATTATCGAAGCATTCTACAAGACTCCTTGAGTTTTATTCCAAGTATTCTAGAGTCATGAGTCCGACCAAAGCCCTGGCTCAACTGAAAAGTTGTAATGAAAGCAAAAAAGGGAGACAGTCGTTGGCCAGTCAGTTAGTTCTTCTAATATAAAATGCATATTCGGTTTGTGTTGTTATTGGCCGGGTTCTTAACTCTTTCACATGTACCACAGGAATAAGGAGCCCCTTCTGCCTTAGTTTGCAGACCAAGCCACCAAAGCCCTTGTAAAGTAGTAACACTACTAAGTGCTTCAAATCAGCTAAAAGGACTGACTGGAACTGTCCGATATGCCAGATATAGATATGCCAGAACAACCACTTTACTTTCGGTTAGGAAGGGGAACCCACCAACACCGATATAATTTTTTGTTCCCAATTTTGCCTCGAGAGCTTACAATGGGTATTAGGTTAGCAAGAAAACTCGCTCTCGGTAAATTATGTTAGAATCGTTATTAGACTGAACTAGACACATAGGAACGACAGACATGATTATATTTGCTTGGAAATAATTTTCCCATTAAAGATACCTTCCGTAGCTTCGTTTAGTTGGGATGGGGTACCTCCGTAAAAGTTGTTAAAGCTGTCTGCAGCTGCCCTACTCTATTATTATACTCTTTATGAATCCTGGATTCATAATTCATAGCCGTTAAAGCATAGAATGGCGAACAGCAAAGCTGTGATTTGAGAACGCAGACCTTTTTTATTTTTGCATGTTTCACCCATTATAATAAACTTTAAAAGGTTTTTACTACAAGCGAACTACAAATCTCTTAAGAATATTATCAGACAGTATTACAAACTTCTGTTCTTCAGAACTTTGTTATTTTTAGTTGTAGAACTTTTTTGTGGTTTAAATAATTAAATAATTTGTATTGGTCGTTAGAAAAAATGTATACATTTCTTAATTTTGCAAAAGAAATCTACTCATTTGTCCACTGCACTGGCAGATAAAAAATGATTCCAGCTCTACATAGCTTTTTCTCCGCCTAAGTATGAATGATATTACCATTTTATGCATAAGGCCAGTAAAATATTTACTGGATTATGCGAAAAAGTCAAACGACGGAACTGAGATGAGCATGAAAATGTATGCAAGCTCTTTTCATTAAGTAGTTAGCGTAATAATAACTACTGAAATGCATATCTACACTTTAACCACCGTCATATTTACTAATAATAATAATGCTTTATTGTCACTCAGAGGGAATCAACGAAGACCAACGCTGATTTACATCCAAAAGACTCTAAAAGTATTACTACGATTTTGCTAACTTACCTTTAGGATGTTATCCGCTTATCTCAAGCGTTTGAAGTTAGTTTACTGCATTACCGGTCACACCCCCTCCCCAGAAAATAGCTTCCTGTTGGCATAATCTCCCTGAAGGCCTTAGCCCAATCGTTACCAAGGGACATTGTAAGTTAAAGCTAGGGCATGAGCCATTTTTATCCCGTAACGAAATGCATTAAAGTATACAACTGGGAAATAAGTTCACAGCAAAATTATCCGTTTAACGCATTTGCCTTTAAGTTTGTTTTTTATTTTTTATTTACCAAGCATATATTGAAAAAGCTATTTAAAATGGACATTCCGGAGACCCCCCTTGACAGTTCCAATTCCAATAGTCCGAAAGCCCCTCCTAATAGCCACTATCAAGATGTCAATAACATGGTTGCAAAAGTGACAATAGAAACGGGAAATGGAACCACATCCAAGTATTACTTACTCTACAGAGATCGGTGTTATTCACTGGGATCGCTTTTTACAGGAGCATTAGGTATTCGTATATGACATACATTATTGACAAATTATACCTTATGCGTCAGTACTTCTGGTTGGTATTCTAACGATCCACCCATCCATATATAATTTAAACATTTCAGCGTTAAAAATTCCATATGTATTTGTCAACTACTTATTTATGAAAAATAATGATAAATTGATATAATCAATTCCCGGATAGGGGGATTGGGCGTCGGCTTCTATTCCAGGGTATTTTTCGAGCAAACAAGGCCCAAAGGGAGTAAACTAACCCTCCCGTTCAAAATCCCGGAAGTGAACATCGCAGTAAAATTTAATGGTAAATCGATAAACGTGCCAGTACTGTTTGGAAAAACGGTTTATTGGCGATTAGCATCACGATCTGCACTAAGTGCTATCCTCTACTCCACTCTAGAATGTCAATTTCAAGGGGTATGAATAGCGTTTTAAAAAATAAAATGCAAAACCGAATGTCAAGTTACGGAGCTAATAACAAAAATGCTATTGCAGAACTGGTATCGTAGAAGTTATCTTGATTGCGGACTAGCCGGAGTGATAACAGGGGCTTTGTTCGGACTAAAGGGAGTTCCAGGTATAAAATGTTACCCTAAATGAATCCTCGTCCATATGCCCCCTCGTTAATTATGCCGCACGCCTATCCTTCACATGTTAAAAGGGCTGTCTCTCCCATGTTAAACATTGTTCAAAACATCTTTTTTTCATAAGCCATTGCTAAAGTACTACTGCATATCTCAATATCACAGCTTTGAGCTACCAATTCGGGAGGTTTTAAGGGCCAACTTAAATAGCAGTATTAAAAGGGGGCTACTATAAGAGGGGGCTTTATTTCGGGGATACCGTAAACATTATTTAAAATTATACATTATCGCAATATAATTCTAAACGCATCTTTAAATCCCTCTCCAACCAGGTCGTTTACAAGGAGCTGGGATTGGAGCTGTAGGATTCGGCACTTTTTCCTTAATATGCCGATTCCTCTTTTTATAACAGATAAACCATACTAAAAAGATTGTTCTGTTTCGTCCAAAATTCCTGACATTTCATCAAAATTAAAATTTTCAAAATTGGGAATTAATTCATGGAAATAAAATTTTCTAATCCAGCAAAAGCAACATGTTCACAAATTTATATTAACATGTCGGACGTTATCATATTTGTTACTCCGTATAAATTGAGAAAGATCCCACAAATCCCTCCAACTTCCAAGTTAAATTAATCCTGCTGCATGTGCATTTCTGCATTTTTGAGCTATATTTACCTACAAAAAAATCCTTTTTTTTGATGATTTCTCTAAAAAATCTCAGAAATTAGAAAATTTCACTTAAAAAATTACAATATATAATTCTGTCTACGCCCTGCTACAGTGTTGAATTTGAAAGGTAAGCTCAAGTGTCTAGAATTCTAGAATCTGCATGGATTTCAGTTCCGCAGTGTTTTTTTTATATCAAATTAAGCAAGAAAAACGATGCTGTTTTGTATAATTGTTGATGCTTATCTAGGATAAGATAGATGGGTGTCCACGGGTTGACGACCTTTATCTCTCGATATCATCACAAATACAAGGAGAAGATTTACCTCCACGACTGTCCCATAGTTATCGATGGGTGTAACCTGATGTTCTTCCTCTATTTCGAAGGTCGACACTCCCTACCTTCAAGATCGGGACCGGGGGGTAGAACATCTTCGGGGGGAAGGTCACCGATATCCAAGATAAGCCCACTAAGGTCACCGCATCTTTTTGGGGGAGACTACGCGACGTACGCCCAGAACGTCCGCGAGTTCTTCCAGCACTTGAAACAATGTTGTATCACTCCCATTGTTATCTTCGATGGGGCTTATGACTCTCTCAAAATCCGTACGGCTATGAAGCGATTTGCAGAAAATGTTAAGGCTAATGTTCGTCAAGGAAGTTGCAATGGGTTGAAGGGGGTTACCCCTGGGGCTTCTTACTCTCCGGTTTTTATGAAGGTATTCATATGAATGGATTAGGGGTTAAAAACTTCCAAAACTAACTGTTTGTTATTATTTTAGGCCGTGTTTGTGGAGATCCTGAACGAGCAAAAGATTCCCAACTTTCAAACGGAACATGAGGCTGACTGTACTATCGCTTACGTTGCTAGAAAACTTAATAATTGTCCAATTATTAGTTCAGACTCGGACTTTCATATGTATATAAATGCTGTAACGCTGCCGCTAGCTTCTCTGCAGTTTAAGAAAGTTCGGCCGAAGAAGGGAGAGCTTAATTCAAGCAAGGATTTGGGTACAGGGACAGATGGAAATGCTGAGGATTGCTTATCTCCTTCTAATTCTAATGAGAAATTATGGACCCTTCATTCTCAATATGTTTCCCTTCCGAACCTTTGCCGAAACGAATTCAATCTAAGGGATGTTAGGCTTCTGCCCTTGGCAGCTGTGATAATGGGAAATGATTGGATTGCGAATGGGACGTTTTCAAATTTTCATTCAACCACTGCGGGAGGCACTAAAGTAAAACGGATTACAAGAATAGCATTTCTTCTTCGGTGGCTAGGAAAGCAAAAGTCTTATCAGAAAGTTCTTAACGCTATGCTCATCTCTGTGAAGGAATCCCAAAGGCAGAAAGTCACTGGTCTGGTGCGGAAAATTATTGAAATCTACGAAGGACTCGGGGGAGAGGAGAAAGTTTGGGAGCAGGTCGAAAGCTCTGGGTCGGTAACGCAGTTTATTACCAAGGATGAAGGTTTAGGAGGTTTGGAAATAGCAAGTCTGGTAGAAAATCTTACCCTTGACGAAACTACCACCGAATTAATCCATGATGTTAGTTTACCATTGGAGGATGAAAGCGTTGAAAACGATTTGGAGGAAACACTAGCTGAAGATTCGGATTCCGACGATGAACTAGATTTAAGGCATATGGAAGAGGACAGTCACATTTCTGAGCTTCCAGACTGGTATCTAAAGTGTCATATCGACTGCTTTTTCCCTACATATTTACTCAAGCTCTTTAGAAATCAAATGGCCTTCTTATCACCCCAAGTAGAGATATCTTCCATGCCAAGTAGTCATAGTTTGTCCATTCCTATCATCCAAGTACTTGGGGGCCTACTTCTTGGAGAAGACAAAACTGTGACCCTCATGACCAGAAGAAAGTTTCAAGTTGATGAAGTGAAAGTAGAAACAGTTTCCAAGTTACCGGAGTATGGTCCACTCCCTCTGCTAACCCAGGATTGTCCCAGCTTTAAGAAATCTTTTTCCGAGGAGCAAAGAGTCCAAATTGTTTTGGAAACTTTGGGACTTTTTACCCAAGACTTTCTCAAGTTCATCTTGGATTGGCCCATTTCCCTTCGTATTTGGATAGCGGCTCTAGTCTACTTCGTGAAACGTTCCAAAGATCATGAATCAGAGAAAGATACTTTCCCCTTGGATCAATCCACAGTTCTTCCAGTAGCGCTTGGAATTCTTATGTCAGTAATCAAAAACATGGTTCTCAGTCCATCAGGAAAAAGTCCAGTAAAAAACGTCCAGGATGAAAAGTCGAACGTGGACGTTCCCATTACTCCACTCTCAGACCTTCTTCTCCAACATGATCCCCTTAACTTATCAAAATTACGTCAATTCTACGCCAAATTCGAGGTCATGACTGATGTCTCTTCGAAACACTTTCTAAAATCTTATGACATACTGCGGCCATATGCATTATCCCAGTACACTTGCATATTGTTTCATTTACATAATTTAAATAGACTTCTCGGGGATCCTTTCCGAGCCCCTAGATTAAGCTACAATCTAAATAATTGGTTTGTTTATAGCTTTTCTTCCAAAATTACCGACCAGTCTTTCTTACCCGATTCTGTAACCGGAATAGTAGATTATCCCGCTATTTTGGGAGAAGAGTGCAAAGTTAATGATATGAAAGAACTTGCCCAAAGATTATTAAGCTTTACCAGATGATAATTGAAATAATAAAGAAACTTCGACATTTACAACGAAACTCATTCTTCATTCTTCATAACCCAAGTAGAGATAATTTGGCTAAAACTTCTATTTCCTCATGTCAAATCTCATATTCATTCATATAGTGCTTCTGCCCTCAATTGCTGGTACGACGAAGTTGTAGATTCAAAACTAAACTTTCTGTACGGTCTTTTTAACATCAACCCCAAGAGTCTTGTTCATAACTATTCATTCCTTCTTAATTATTATAATTTTAATTCGATGTTGATCCTGAGACATTTAACATGTAAACGGACGGGGTAATAAAGTCAAACCCGTCGATTGGCAAATGGGCAAATTCAGCAGCAAGAGAGCGAGATCCTGGCTATAATTTAAGACATACATGAAGAACCTAGCTACACAACACAATTACACAATACAAAGCAAATGTTGTAAAAAAACCTTATAAAAATTCCATTCGTAGTCTGGCAAAACCAGAATATCCAATTTAGCACAATCTTTCTAAAAACGGGCAGTCGAATTCAGACAGTATTTTAAATGTGACCACACTGACACTCCATATATTATTATTATTGCCTGCAAATCATCAAACGATGTTTGACGGAATGTCAGATTTGGATTCTATAGCAAATGTCATTTGGTTCAGTCCGAGTGACCCTTTGAATACTACTGTTGGTAGGAACGAGGATATATGAACATGTTTAATTTTAAAATATATATAATATCCCCTAAAGAAGAAGATGTAAGAATACGGCTAAGAAATAGGGAAACTCCAGTCATTTTTCAATAATAAATAAATAGTAAAAGAAAAAGGCGTGAAGAAGTTAAGATAAACATGGATCGGGACGGGAAATAGGGATTATTATTTTAATTTAACTTTGACTATAAATGGTTATTAAACGCCAAGTATAAAGTAAAAAGTATGGGGATGTCGTTGTATGTGTAAATCATTGAATCAATCGGGTCATAGCAAATAGCAAATGGAGATAGAATACAGAATACAGGTCTCATTTTTAGCTAAAGGGTCCTACGTATGTATTTAATACTTTACAGAAATGTGGTACCACGTCTTCCTATGGGCATTTTTCTCATCCGTCCTTACCCACACAATCGCTGCCCTTATCGCTTTCGCCACCCTTAGAAAACATCATGTTGGAAGGTAGAAATTACTTTTTAAAACAGCTTTGTATTTTTTATAACTATTATTTTATTTATTGGAGTAATTTAGAATAAGAACAGATCAGCTAACAGATCAGAAATTGGATTATTGTAGTTGTTTTTCATGTAAAAAGAAAATTAATAGTAAATGATATATGTGTTCAGGTTCTTCCCTCTGCTCGTTCTTCTTATGGGAATTCTTACTCCAGCGACATCAGGTCTGATAACAAGCGCTGTTATTGCCTTCGTTTATCGAGCAAGTGCGCTTCAAATGTCACCATTTTACGCTTTCTTATACGGAGTTGGACAGACATTGATGGCAGCAGCCTTTTCTTTTACAAGAATACTTGCCACTTTATAAGTCTAGAGAAGTCCATCTTTGCTGAATGGGAGACTTACGATTGGACAAGCTCTTCATTTCCAGTCATTTTAGATGTTCTCATTTAGTTATTGTTTCATTTTTTTGGATTAATAATCCCAATATTGTGTGGAATGACGGGAATAAATATTAATTCCTGGAATATAATATAATATAATGTTCACCGACTGAACTCCTGAATCCAGGGAAGTATTAGAGCTTTAATACTTTGGATTTAAAAACGGTTACTTTTTATGAGAGAGATGGGATTCTGGAATTAAAATACTGAATAGGATGGCGATGTTATTGAAAGTTAAATGTGTCTATGTTTAAAGTTAATTAATTTCTGTAATGATGTTTTTTTGTGCAATATCTTGTATAGTGTCTGTATTTATTTAGGCTTGCGTAAATGCATACAACGGATAATATGTATGTAGTCTAATTATGCAAGTAATTAAAAAAATAAAACATTTTTACATTACCAAATGCATATTTTAGACTCTTATTGCAACCAGCTGCATAACTTGCATTATAACATAACATGCTTACAAAGACAATTTTTCCGTCAACTACCAATCTACCTGACACAAATCATTCGACTTTGTCTATTCGTATTCCAATTTCTAATTCAATCTCCAAATGAGATTATATTATAATATCTAGTATAGGAAGGTCACATTACACTGTGAGAGTATGAAATGCACGCATATTCATTCATAAAGCTAGCTAGATCACAGATAAGCTTGACTTGCATATTTGAGAACTGCAACAAAAACATTAAATCTTAATCAACATGAAAAACAACACTGTTTGGGAAAGTTATGCATCTTTTCCAACTGCAAAACTTTAATACTATTGATTTAGCATGGTTTTCTTGCGACTATAGCAAATTCTACGATTATGAGTTAAACTTTCGAAAGCTGGGATGATTTCGATAAACTAGTCAAATACGGAGAATTGAGAATATCGGGTTGACCATTTATTCCTTCGAGATGCATCGTTGATGAATTTAAATCTGTTCCGTTCGAATTTATTACTTGATCCTTAGAAGCATCAGCTTCTGCTAGCTTGATCCTAGCGATGGATTTAACCTTGGCATATCTCCTCCAAATAGATTGAATAAGTCTTGCACAGTATTCTTCCCGTTGTCTCCATAAAGTAGACGAAACAGGTTCGTATCCGGGTCGATCTTGGTGAAGTTGAACTTCAGAAAGTTCTACAGTATCTGTTTGTATAGCATTACCTTTCCTGGCAAAGAAATCCCTGGTTAGAGCATCAAGGATGTCCACGCAATACATCATGTCATCTGAAACGGAAAATATTACATTTTTTTAATGCAAAAAATTATGTATTTCAATGTATGATTTCCAGCAGTTTAACCTGTGCATATGGGAATGTCCATGGCTATAATTTTGAACTTATTAGGCTTATGTATTTGTAAAGGAGGCTCTAAAACATGTAAGAAATCGGATAGTCCGTTGTAAGTCATGTACTGAGTTCCATCGGGGTCGAATTGAGCCCAAATTTCATAATACATATCGTAGTCATCATCAGTCAACCCTTCCTGGACTTCTTCTGTAGCTTGGGAGTAATTCTCCAAAATAACAGCAATATACCTATGTAAAAATAAAATTACTATCTTGCCTTATCTTTAATAAATGTAGAGCTGCAATCATCGTTACATTAAAAGCTTACATATTAATAATAATAAGGAAGCTAATAACAAGGTAGGACAGAAGAAATGCGATTCCAACTGCTGGATTTCCACAATCTCCAGCCGCTCCTAATTCAGGATCCGGAAGCTTGCAATCATCTTCGTCAGTGATTCCATTAAGAACAGCGTCCCAACCTTTGCATAATTCAGAAAAATAAAAGCGTTTCCACATCTTCCTGATAGGAAAGATAACCCAAATAGAAAATACCTGCAGAAGTAGACATTTGAAACAGTAGAATCATGGACTGGCCAAAAGTTCTAAAATTGTAGACATCATCCAGCCCACCAGGCTTTGTTTTAACGTTCATGAAGAAACTCATACCTGGAAATTTTAAATGACTGGTTGGCCCATAACCCCCTTAACTAAGGAATTTCTTTAACCAATGCATGCAAAATATGAAATACCGAATATGGCGAAAATGAACATAACCAAGAACAGTAGAAGACAAATGTTGAAAAGAGCCGGAAGTGACATGGCCAATGCAAAAAGAAGTGTTCGAATCCCTTTGGCACCCTTCACGAGACGAAGAACTCTTCCAACCTTGGCTACACGCACTACTCTTAACAGAGTTGGCGACACGAAGTATTTCTCTATAAGGTCACTCAATAATAGTCCTACGAGTACAGAAATAGTATAAGATCATTAGTTGATAATAGCTATTTCCGAACAAAAACTTTAGGTTTTTCAAAATCTAAAATACCCAAAATGGATAAGATAACAACAATGAAATCAAATAAATTCCAAGGCTCTATGAAATAATGGTAGCGGAGAGCAAATATTTTCAGAGAACATTCTGCAGTAAAAATTCCAATAAAAATGCCATTCAAGTAGTTTAGAGTTGTTTCCCAAATCTGTTGAAACAAAATGTCAAAATATAATATAAAGAAACGGACTAAAATACTACTTCACGCAGTTTCCCATAAATTGTCACCTCACTCTGTTGATAATGGTCCATAGTCATTACCAACATGTTCAGCCCTATGAACAACATTATAAGCATGTCGAACTTTTGGTTCGACACGAGTTCAAAAACTATTAGTTGAGGTTTCCACTGAAATGTAATATTTCCAAACAAATTAAACAAGCCATTAAAATTGTACTCTAAGGTTTTTGAGTACTTTACTTATGCTTTTTACCCTTGGTCTGGGAATAGCTTTGAGTGGTTTCTTACTACCCATTTTCTTCATAGCATTATAATACTTTTTCTGATCCTCTGTCATAAACATTTCCAGAGATCCTCCAGCCTTTTTCTTTTGTTCATTAAAATTGTCAATAATGACTCCAATGAAGAGATTTAGTGTAAAGAATGAACCGAATATGATGAAGATAACAAAGTAGCTGTACATGGCAAAATTGACTTCCCTATGGGGTTGCTCATCTTCCTGAAGGGGTTTTTAAAATTGCAGATTGTGTATTAACCTCAGTAAATTCATCAGACATTCAAACCTTAGTTATTAATGACTATGGATGATTTATTAGTACCCCTCTAGAATCAATAGCATCGTTCATAATGTCTATCCATCCTTTAAAAGTGGCCACTTGAAACAAACTCAAATATGCTTTACCAACGTGATCAAAATTCATTTTGCTATTTTCCCAAGTCATATTATTTGATTGGCATTCCTGTTTGTTCCGGATAATCCTATAGTCAGGTTTGGATCGATCCACTGGATCAATGCACTAAAATTTCAAATTTATAGGACACTGTTAGGTAGCTGTGTGTTAACCTATTTGTAAATAGCGTAGTACATGCAGTGCAGCATGCATTCTTTTGTATTATACTGTTCTACCTTTTGGAATTTTCCGTTGAATAGCTGGACCCCCTTTAAATCAAATAGTTGACATTAACTAATACTAATACTCATTAGATCTAATTGCAGTACGGCAGAAGTGTTCCACTTACCATGATTGCAAATATCAACCAAAAAATCAAACAGACCAATAGTACATTAAAAATGCTAGGAATGGCTTGTACGAGGGCGTTTACCACGACCTAATTAAATTCAGATTAAATCAATTCTCTTTAATTAATTACAAGTGAGCGAGGCTTTAATTTTTCCTACCCTCATTCCCTGCATTCTGGACATTGCTCTTAAAGGTCGTAAAGCTCTCAAGGTCCTCATAGTCTTAAAAGCTTGAACACTTCCCAATCCTACGAGTCCAGCTATAAAATTTACTATCGAGACCTATAAAATGTTGGAATCAGCTTATTAATTCACCTTATCGCCTTCTTCTAAAGGAATAATTAATATTACTGCTTTCTTGCATACCATAACTATAACAAAGTCCAACCAGCACCAAGCATTTGTAAAGTAAGTTCGGAATCCTAAAGCCAGCCATTTGACCAGCATCTCTAGTAGAAAAATCACCGTGAAAATTCTATCCATATAGTACAGAATGTCTATCAAGACTGGATTTTTCTGCAGATGCACATCCTCCAAAGCTAATGCCAGAGATGATAGTAGAATCATTATTATAACAACCGTTTCAAAATACTTGTTTTCAATCAAACGGAAAGTTTTTAGCCTCAGAGTAGACCAGCCTAAGCCAAAGGGTGTTCCGTCTACTTTAAAGATGGGAAATCTTTCGTAAAACGCGACTTTGCAGCAATCCGCAGGATATTCTTCCTCTTCGCTGAGTTTACTCCGTAAATCGTCAAGAATGCCCCCTTCTTCACCCTCTTCGGGTTCGTCATCCAGATCCGTATGAGACTTTGCATCATCATCCGGGTCGGCATCTACCCATGCCCGTTCATCCTTTCGTTTCGGGTCAAAGGGCTTTCCTCCAGGTCTAGGAACATTGTCTGTGCTGTCATACTCTATAATTTCATTCTCTAGATCCTTCGCCTTTGAAGGCTCTTTCCCCTTTAGACTTAGCTTTGACTGTGAACCGTAGGACTTTAGGCTGAACGTTTCTTCGTCATTTTTATTCGAGGTTTTACTAAGGCTTCGTTGTAATTTCTCTTTACCATTTAAAGCTCGGATGTTATTTAGACCTTTCTTGGAGCCAGCTAATTTCTGAGCGTTCATTATCAATCGTGCTTTTTTTCGAAGTCTGTCTTTATTTTTATTGACTGCTTTTTCGGCATCTACAATAAAAATAGTTGCATTCAACAAGTATTGTGTTCAGATTGTATGATTGCTGCAAGGAATAAGAAATTGCCATTACCATAATCATTATTTTGCATTTTTCCCACGTTTGTTTTACTGCTTAGGGATGTACTTTCACTTTTATCTTTAGGCATCTTTTTACTCTTTTTTGAACATCTAATCATGTTAAAGAAGTTAGTAATGAGTTTTCTAATAGATCTTTTCACCCATCTGCTAAAGCGTCCTATTCTATGAAATGCTTCTGCTAGTTTATTGGTCTCTGCATCTGCTTGAGGAGCGGATAAGTTGGAGGCTCCAAAACTACTGAGTAGCAAGGCAAGAAAAAGATTAAGAACCTGGAAATTTGCAAAACGTCCTCTGGAATTATTTTCAGATACATAAACAATCATTTATTAATTAAACCCCTTATTAACTGTCACGTGAAACATACCACAAGATTCCCTATAATAACAGTTGCTAGAAAAAAAGGCACGCATGAAGCATCTCCCACAAGCATACTGCAAAAAATATTACAACCCGTATTTTAGTATGATATTCGTCAAAGGTTTTGCCAAGGTATCAATATTGAACCGTTACCAATCCCACATGCTCTCAATCCATTCGCCACATAATACTCGGAATATGATCATAAACTGTAATATTCAGTGTATTAAATACTGTCATATCATGCATAATAAATAGTACCAATTATCTACAATTTTACCGAATGCCAGAAGTCAGTAAAATTCCATCTAGGGATCTCCCCTCCAGGGAATAGACTAACTTTGTCTGTAATAATAGAAGTTTGTCCATATAAGATCATGGGCTTGAGCAAACGTTCCACAAATATAGATTGAGTATTACCATAATAATTTTTGGCAAAAAGTTGGGATCCCATTACAGCAAATATAAAGATAATAATCAGCAGTACAAAAACTAAATTTCCTAGAGCGCCCATTGTAGTACCTAATCAAAGATTCTTAATTGATGTTACAATATACATTACTAGGACTTTATTAAGTAGATTATTGTCATACCCATGATCGAAATCAGTAAGTTAAGCGTTGGCCAAGACTTCGCCAGTTTGAAAACTCGAAGCTAAAATTACAATTACTGATAAATTGAGTATTTTGTTAAGAATGTATCAATCTCAGTAGATATATCTCACCAGTCTAAAGCTCCTCAATGCACTTATCCCTGGCAGGCCAGCATCTTCAAATAACATTTCCAATAGGGACAACGTAACAATAATAAAGTCGAATATGTTCCATCCAACTTGGAAGTAATACTTTGGGCTCATTGCCATCAGCTTCATTCCAGCTTCTATAGCAAAAATTGTTGAGAACACCTAGGAAAAACCCCCACACGTTTCTAATGCTGCTGAAAAGTCGTTCATAGCGTAAACCCCAATTTTCTCTACCAAAACTTACAACATTCCCTATCTTAAGTGTCCGAGCTAATTGTACATTCTCCTTAAGTCCATAATGGTCCAACGCCATGAAGAAGGTATTCACAGCAATGGCCAAAGTAATAAGGAGCTCGGCAAAAGGATCAAAGACAACGAAGGATATTTTATCTTGAATATAACTCCAAGGAAAGCCACAATCCCAAACGCAAAAAATGTCAATGCATCTAAGACATCCGTCAATTAATTTCTGCCTTAGTCGATGGCCCCCTTCCTCATCTGTATTAAAATAGTGAGTCGCAGCTTTCGTGGGAACGTTTAGAGGTCACAAGGGCGTATTTTAAAAGTTTATTGAAGTGAGTGATTCAAGTCATAAATAAAACCACAGCATTAGCAGCAGAGGTGAAGATATTTTCAATTGTGTGTGGAGATGATAGCGTTTAAAAGCATAATTCCAACCCCAAGTGATTACAACGGCATCAATCAAGGTGAAAGTTATGACAGCATTTAGTGGTAGCGTGTAGTTCAGCAGTTTCATAAATTAGATCAAAGTATTAAGTAATTAGCTTCAAGTACAGTCGTTCAATGCAAGCTAACTTACTTTTGATGCTTACAAGCGCAGTTTTAATACAAAATTATAGATATCATTTAAGCAAAAAATTACCTGTGCTTCTATTGCTCATTTTACTACTCCGTCCAGCCTGTTCTATCATGTCACTTAGTGCCATTACATCTACAGTTAAAATTAATACCAGTGTCCAGTAGTGTGTAATTGCGTGCATTTATTATACCATCATTACGTAGAACTTGTTTCGAAAAGTTTACCACTCATGTCAACTGTTGTATTTTCCTCCTGTAATGGATGCCGTTCTTGTTGATCACTTCTGGAATCTAGAGGCTTCAACTTCTTATCAGCTTCAGTATCTTCATTGACTTGGTCCTTGAATGCAATTTTACAAATAAACTCATGTTGAAACCAGCTTAAACAATTACATCAACTTACTCCAAAGCTTTTTAGCCTTCTAGGAGACCTCTGATTCATTTGGCTCTCCTTGGTAAGAATAGTTGGTTGACTTCCCCCTAAATACTCTCCTATTCGGCCTTCAGAATGTTGTGCTAAATTCAGTAAACAACCAGTCCTTTTCACAAATAATTTCACATCACAGTATCAACCACACCCAGTACCATCGACTACCTGAGATGTGGTTATAAGAGGATGGGAGAAGTGTACCATTTCCCTCTGAACGTGGCGTGGGGGCCTCAGAATCATCCACAAAAGGTAAATACTCCTGGGCGTCTAGATAAGATGACGGAAGCTTTTCATTACTTCGTTGACCACGTCTAGAGCTGGAACTTCGTGATCTGGACTCCCTACGTCTGAATGATTTGCTATACAACGGACTTCCTGGGAGACTTAAACTTGTCTACGAAATTTAACGGCATTTGGGATCAACACATCTTTTAACGTCATTTAATAAACAAAGGTAGTATAAATCAATTGACGTAGATAGCAATGAACTTTCACTCTGGCTTACGCGTCTGTTCTTCATGACATTGGTTTGAAACCCCAAATTATGGCTTTGGTAAGTTTCCTCTTCATCATGTGAGGATAGAGAACCTCCGTCATGTGGGTCGTTTTTATAGGTATCTTCGTAATATGAAGGTTTCCTTCTAGTTCCTTTAATATGACGCTCTTGGCGTTCTTCCTCTAATCGAATGGCTTCTTCAGCCTCTTCCTGTAGAGTCAATAAGGAGATCTTCATTTTTATTCTGTAAAGAGGAAATGGTCAAGCCCGAGTTTTATTTTTTTTAAATGCACCCTCATTGCTTGAGCCTCTGCTTCGGCAGCCATCTCTTCTTCTTCGGCACGCTTTTGCAATTCATCATAAGACATTGCGACAATGGCCAAAATTAAATTCACAAGGTAAAATGATCCCAAAAAGATGATTACTATGAAGAAAAGCATATGCCATGGACCTGCGGCTCGAAGCACCTACGAATGATTCAGGAATGCTCAGAATTACTCTACGTAAATGCAGTTTTTACCCCTTAGGAGAAAGTTTCCTGGGATAATGATTACCTGTTGGTACAAACCCTCCCAAAAGTCTTGAGTCATAAGGCGAAAAGCTGAGAGCAATGCCCAACCGAAAGAATCGAAGGACGTGTACCCGTAATTGGGATTTTTACCAAATCCCTGTATGCAAGTGTAGTTATCTGGACATTGTCTGCATATTCGGATTAAAATGTTTTTAAAAATGCTGTTGTGTAGATAGAACTTTTTAATAGACATGACTTTATTTCTCAAATAAATTACCCAGCCCCCGTGGAGTTTCCACATATTGGATATTCAGGGTCGTCAGGCTCTACTTTGTACCAATTAGTTGCATTAGAATTGTGCATATTCCAATTGTCCAGATCATAATCCAGCTCATCAAATGGAAATATTTTAATGCACTTCTGAGTTAAAATCTAGTCGATATTTTAATTTGAAATTATTATTAATTTTTTAAAGTTCAAAATAGTGTTGAATATCTTATGCTGTTCTACAATTTCGACAACCCTTCTTACCCCCATATAAATCTGAAGTCCCATAAGAGCGAATACGGATAGGGAAAACATAGTAAGAATAATCACATCTCGAAGATTTTTAACCGATTCTATTACAGCTCCAACTATAGTCTTTAAACCTGTTTAAAGGATCCACAATACATTACATTTGTTAGAAAGTTATAGCAGAATATTTTTCTTTTATGAAATTGCCATTGATTCATACCAGGTATAATAGCAACCGTTTTGAGAGCCCTTAGAACCCGGAAAGTTCTTAGGGCCGCTAAATTTCCTAAGTTAATTCCCATCGTCACATATCTGTATCAGGAGGAACGTTTTAAACTAGCGTTAATCTGAGGAATGTAACTAATTCTTGTCCTACGTCCACTTACGCTAAAGTTATCACAATAAAGTCAAGCCAATTCCAGGCGTCGCGAAGATAAGTAAATTTTTCTAAAATAAATCCCCTCGCCATTACTTTTACTCCAGATTCAAAAGTGTATATAGCAGTAAACAGAACCCTAGAATTAGAATGACGATTGCATGAACATTTCTTAGTATTTATTAACTACGCATGGATAAAGATATGAATGAACTCCATGAATGCTGATATAAAAGCATAATACAGTCCAAATTGAACACTTTCTCTCAATTAAGAACCACTTTGAGTCACAGCAGTACCCTGGACTGGGCGTGTTTAGTCTCGTTATTCATTATCAGTTTCATTCATTGAAAAGGTTCATTAAGAAAGCAAAACGTCAACGTACTCTGTAGCCTCCGTAACCGGAGTGGATGGGAGGATCATCACCATACAATTAGTAAGAATAGTACAAATTATACAGACTGTAAACAAGGAATGAGTAAGGATCCCAATTGCAACTCTTCGGATTGGGTTCCACGGGCTAAGTAAGTAAACGGCTTCTGTGGCACTGAACCGAAAAATATCCTTCTTCTTGCTAACTATTACAAACGTCTAAAGAGAAAAAAATATACTCAGCACCAAAAAGGATTGAATTTATGGTCTAATTACAGCAATTATAATTAGTACAGAAAATCTTAATTCTGTCCAAAATAAAGGAGAAAGCATGCTTTCATGTAGAGAAATAAAGCTTTTTTCTTAGGCTTACTGGAGCTCGGGAGGCATAAAAAGGATCAAAGTCCTCTAAGGGTATGCAGGCCAACTCGGGGTCGAACTGAGCAGCCATTCTAATCGGAAGGGGCATCCCCTGTTCCAAAGCGGGTTCGGCACGGGGTCCTGAATCATCCATGTCATCATCTTCGTACCTCACCTTAAAGGAAACCGAAGCATTATAATAATTCCAAGCTTTATACCATCGTTCCATACTGCCATGACATTGTAATAACTACCCAAACTAGACGTAACTGACGTCATTAGAATTTTGATAAAGTTTAAAGCGCATTCCGAACTTATTCGTTCATTTCACTTACATCCAACATGCGTATTTGTGCGATTTTGATGCTTTCACAGTATGCAAGTGATTTTCATGAAACGTACTGTACTGCACTGCTGTCTATTTTACATGTGTAATTATTTAGTTGGTTGAAGGATGGCTGAGTCATTCAAACACAATAAAAGGTTCGTCAGTTGTTCCATCATCCCCATCGCTGTCAAAGTTGACAACAACAGCGACAGTAAAGTATGCATACTTAAGCGGTTCCGTGTGACTGTCTGGCTAAATGCCGTGCCTAACAGGCAAAGTAAAGTCTATACATTTTAATGCTTTACACCCTGGGAATTACCTACAGAATCTCACACACAGAATTGGGTTAGTTTAACAACTTTCGCATCTACTTTAATTCCATTCTTGCTTGAACCAGCTATAGAAATGGCTTGGTGTTTTGCATGATTAGCACAATGATAGTAGTAGAAGTTTATAATACAAGTAGTCGTGTTATTTATTTGTGTATTATTGCATACAGAGACTATTGGGTTTACAAAAGGGAAATCAATAAATAATTTGGCTTTTGAACTGAATCCCAGTTAGCATACAAAACACACTCAAACCAACCACTACTACCAAGGAGTCCATCAATTTCTTCTAGCTTGTGGAGTGAAATCAATAACGAAAAGCCGTATTGGTATTATCTCTTTAATATTATATAAAAGACGAACTCAATTTCTAGGTTATCGTACAATCATCAAGTCTAACCAACTAGACTACTCTTGCTATAAAAGCAGTATTATCTAAGATTTGGTGTATATGAGTGTAGGACCGTTGTACCTGCCAGTTTCCTGCTTGCGTTTCCCCGAATAATAGAATGCAATAATTGATACTAGATCGTTGATAATCACAAATGTTTTGAATTGCAGGTTTCAATCTTGTAATGTGGGTTGAGGCATGAGAAAAAAAATAAATGCTACAGTTGCCCTTTCCCATTCCACTCCTACTGTTAAAGGAATAAACAAGACTAGGCTAAAGTAAATAATAGGCTAAGTGGTTTAAATAAATTTATAAAAGAAATTCAGCCACATAGTTATTACTAACCTTTTCTTCTTTTCTTATACAAAAAATCCAGACTTGGAATACAAGAAACATAAAGTGTCAGTTAATACCAATTTGGTATTCATGAAACACTCAAAAAACACTATTTTCGTAACGATAATTTTTACAAACAGACAAGTCCACCATTAAAAACACAACTTTTTCTGCATGACAGTTTTTTCATAGATAAAAGTCTATCTTTCTATTTTCATAGAAAAACTTGGCTTACTTTAATACTTTCATCTAAACGTTGCCTATTATTATACAAATTATTTAGGAGTTTGTAATAAAAAAAAAGCTTAACTTTTAAGTTTTTATACCACATTTTCATGCTTTTGCCTCCCCAAATTGCACAGAAATGTTAAAATATATAAATACCTCGCCTTCAGCCCTCTTGTTCTCGAGTTCCTTTTTCTTTGCGTATTCTTCAGATATCTTGGCCTCTATTTGAACCAAAGAGTCCCTAGTAAAGGGCCGGAACATTGGCCTGTCCTCGTCCGCCATGCTAGAGTTGTCTGACATTGCAAGTGTAATTTCGATTGGTGTTTCCACCAATAATCCAACAGCGATGGACAAGAGTCCCCAAGGAGGAAATTAAGCTCAATTATTTTCAAATTATAGCAATTCTCAAGGGTATTAGAATTGTCAATAAACTCCCTGAGCTAAACCCTTTTTTGCTTTCTCCGTCCGTAAATATAAACTGAGGATGGCCAATATAATCATGGGCAGTGTGTAAGGTCTTTTATCTCAACTACACTTTACTCATTCACAGTATTATTTTAGTGTCGGATGTTGTAAATTGTTATGTTGTTGGTGTAATAAATTTTTTGTTGTAGAAAAATGTATCCCGTTTAGTTCTGTAATCGTAAAATGTTCCGATAAATTGTTGAAGCATTTTATTATTTACCTCATTTTGTGATGCAATCGTACGACTAAGCGTTTTACTGTGTTCGTACTGTCAATGATCGTTTCCAGCTTAAGTGCATGTTACTGGTGTAATGTGACAGAAGATGTATGGAAATCGAATAATCATAAATCTAGGAATACGTTATATGTAGCTGCAAATCGCACTACAATTTACTCCTACGTAAAAAAAACTCATGGTGGACGTCATAACTTAAAAGCGTTTATCGCTTTTCTGGGTTCTTTTGTGTAATTTTATTGGATTATAATGTGATGTCTAAATAAAGCTGTTAATTCTCGTAATATTATGAGATTTCCTCCTTTAACTGTGTTTAGGTTATAAAATGGAAATCATAATTTGTGTTAGAAAAATAAAAAAGCATTCATGCAAAACCCATAATTTTACTTTTAAAAAGCGGTACACTACTTTTTCTTATACTTTCTTACCTTGTTAGTAGAAGAGTTTAAAAGGTTCTGGAGAAAGTTTCTTAATGCAGCTTTAAAAACTGTTGAAGCTGTTAACTAAAGTCTCACAAAGCGAGAAATCTTCTTAATACTGTCATAGCTTACGTCCTTGAGGTGCAAAAATTGCTCTATCCAAGTAAAAGTAGGACACTTTACATGCTATTCAGGTGCATAAAAGCCCAAGGGAAAGGCTAATTCTTCAATGCTCATATTTTTTGTTTAGTTATCAAAGCAAGTAAACTGGTTAGCGGTTTAAATCTCTTGTAGAAAAAACTGCTAAAAACCGTGGCGTACAAGAGTTCACACAAAAAACCCAAAATTACTCAAAGAAAGTAACGATCACTCCGAGATGAGCGTTACTTCCTCGACCAGGGAAAGGTACACAAGGACGGTCTTAATACCCGCAACGAGTTGAGAAGACTGCTCCCATATCCTACGGAGGTTCAGAACGCACGGGAAAAAACCCACACTCTATCTATCTGTATATCTTTTTGTCATTTAACATTTAATTCCTGGGGAAAAGTCGATGTGGTATCCGGGCAACTTTAGCGAAATACTAGCAACCAACCTGATGCTCCTCGAGCTAGCTAGATCCCAACTAAATAGTATGTTGTCAGCAGTAGCGAATACAACATTCTATCCCCCCACGGCACGGGTGACATGAAGCAGGACTAGTGGAATATTTAGCTACACACATCGGTCGTCCGTGCACGTAAATTGCAATTGAGCTTGACGGGGTCACCGAAAACATTTCTCCACACATATTCACCCCCTTCCAATGTGCCAATAGTATCATTATTGGTCATAGTAATATAATCCGTGGACGAATGGAGGTGGAAGGTGGAAACCTGAGTGGAAACCTTTTGCCTTTAGTTTGCTTTTGGTGGACTGGATGCCCAAAAAATACTAAGTTCTAAAGTGCTATTCCCACTAATCCTTCCTAGCTGTTGCTTAGTTTAACCTGGTTACGTTTTTTACGACCGTTTAGCTTTATTATTACGTGACTTTCTTCTATTATCTATTTGGCTAGTAGTTTACCCGTCGTAGTCTGAGCTAACTGACAGTTACACTATACCTGTTTAGTTTTTCATTAGAAAGGAGATAAAAGCTGGCTTACTGGCACCTATGCTGGCGTTTTCTGTCTCTCTATAGATGAATGCTGCTAGGGGTGACACGGGGACATTAATCATGAAACCTATTGCATGCTGACTTTCTCCGAAGATAATGATTAAAGATAGGGAAATTGTCAATAGAATAGGACTGTAAGGAAAGGAAGGAATGAAAGATAAGCTGTACTTCGTTTTGGTTTGTTTAGAGTTTAGAATTAGGTAAAGGGAGAAAGGTCTTAATTACAGGTCAACAAAAATAGACTTTAAGAAATGGTAAGAGTGACGTTTATTGGACGGGAAACGAATGCCATAACTTTAAGGTTTTTCGTTTGGGGGTTTGCTGAAAGGAATAACGGCTTCTGTTGGGTTTTTATTCATTTTTTTATCGCAGTAGTTTGAGTTGGAGGTTTCAATTTCAGTAGTAAAATGATTGAAATGTACTTCATTGAAAAAGTGGAGATTTGTTTGCTTGATTGATGAATTTTCGGAAAACGTGTTTTGTTGGTTGGAAATCAAATAACCTCAATGATTTTCGATCTGCTGCATTTTGGTTGAATTAATGATGACCCCAAGTTATAAACTAGGCTGTCTCTGTAGGTTTATAGGTTAGGGCTGCTCAATATTGAATTATTTATTGAACTAGTTTGAAGTTTGAGCCCATTCTTGTACCTCGTAGTTTCATTGCTTTCCTTTCTACTTTCAAGACAATAGTAAAAATGGACAGTACTACCTAGCTGCCCTATATTTACGAAGACCAAAATATATGGCCTGAACTGGAGGAATAATTAAAGTTATGTTGTTAGCTGGAGAAGGGATAACCAAATGTAAATAAAACCAACGTTATGAGTTTAGTACTACTCAAATAGGGTAAGGGGCTTATGGATGGTAGTTGTGCAACGGTAATGAAAGAACAAGACAGATTGATTATTTATGAGAAATAAATAGTTTAGACGTAACGTAACTGAAATTGGTCGACATTAGCATTTTAACCTAGAATCAATAAGGTCCGTCAGTAAATTAATTTGTAGTTAAATAATATGAATGCACATTTTTTGAAAAAGTTCAGAAAGTCCTGTAAGCCCAAATATAATGCCCAGTTTGACGAAAGTTTTTCTTTAAATAGTCTTTCTGCACCTGATTGTCCCTTAATTTAATTATAGTTTACCGAAGAAGCATGTTTTCGTATTCTCTACTAACATATTTTTTCATAAACTATTGTTAAAACATGCCCATTTTCGTCCAATGGTATGCTCTACTCTACACCCAACACCTACAAATTAATTATTTATAGAATTGCCAATAAAAGTCAAGTATCGTGTGAGCATATCTATGAAAAGTAGTTATTTAAATGTCATATTTCTAGATTTCTAGCACTCATAATGACAACGACATGCGATACTGCACTATTACTGTCGCTTGCTGTCTACATCCACAACGAATTTCATGCCTATTAAATAACACATTCCCATTTAAAAAGGCAATGATTAATACCTACGACAAACTATCCTATACCTCTGAACGGTGGTCCGGCTGCTGTTAAGTTCTGGGGTTTCTAAGGGTCAACTTTACATATACAACAGATTTACATATTTAGCATGCAGTACCGTAATTCCCTGACAATAGGCCGATGCTTTTGCATGAACAAATTATGTTTTAAAGCATGTTTAACATGAGAGAGATACCCCTGTTTGTTTAGCATGTAAAGGATAGCATGCGGCTTAATTAACGCGAACGGCTTTTTGTCAGGAGGGTAAGTCTAATATCTAATGCCAATGCGAATGCTTAGAGGGATATACGGTATTTTAAAACTTTAGCGGAAGTAAGTTATTTAATTAAACTATTAAACCTGAACACGAGGAACGATTTTAACGATTGCAGTAATAGATAAAGAACATGGAGCTATCTGGCATGGTATGTTGCGATTGATTATAATGACCCAACTAACGGACTGCCCGGGCCTGGGTACGGTACATCCCACCAATAGTCCCAGCCTTATCGGTCATCCTTTTGAATATGCTTCTCCTATTTTATATGTATGGTTACTCCATTAATTATTCTAGCTCACGCACGTGGGTGACCTTATTTAAATCTTACGCACAATGATACAATATACCTTTAAATATTACGCACAAACGGACAGTTGGTGATTACTCGTCACTTTAGTAAGTATGGTTGCTTCTGAATGGTTTTATTTAGTCTGAAAGACGAAATTTTAGTTTAATTGTGTTTTTAAAACAAACATTCGAATGTTCAAGATCGCTTACTTTTAGGATAAGACGATATTAAAATCAAGAACTTTTCATAAATAGTTTCAAAATTTCAAAAATCGTTAACTAAATATTTACTTTGCTCAACATTTACCACGGCCCAATTCCTTTTCAACTTTCTACAGATTAATTTAATAACAAAAAATTTAAGATGGGCTTTCTCTCTATCGACAATAACTCGATCTCTACCAAAGAGCAAGGAGACTTGTACTCAAAATCTGTAAAAATCTTGATAGAACCCCCAGATAACAGCCCTCCATCGTCCATATTAGATGAAAAATCCTGTGCCATAAGTAAAATAGTTCATTGCGGCTATCTCCTAAAATTCCTTCCTTTTCAATGGAGTTATAAATCCGGGAAGATAGAACCCATTCCTCTAAAGTGTCAAATTCTAGTTAATCTAAATCTAGCATGGATCTTTTCATATGTAGGGCTCAAACTCTACTTCCTCGTTTACAAACAACTTCTCATCCATACAACAACGGCTGGGAGTAAAGTTCCATACTCAATCGCTGGCTCTTTGTTCTTTGTAATGTTCGGGTTGGCTTTCATGCTCCATTTAAATAACCTTATAAATATGGAGGAAATTATTACAACTGTTAATACTTACTGTAATCGGATTCGAAGGGAATTGGGTATTATGCTAACTATTTTGCTTATTTAAAGAGCTATAATATGCAAGAAGTCATAAGTAAAAACTTGGGTTATTTTCAGGAGAAATCTTTCAATTAGAGAGAGCAGTCTGTTTACTAGAGATCTTTTGGTCATTCTACATAACCATTGTACATCTATTTGTGCTTTTGGCTATCCCGTTGATCTTCAGAAATAAATCAAATTTCAGCCTATACCGATACTTTGGAGGAACTGATTGGAAAATATGCTTATTTTTCCTATTAGTAGATATATATTGCTTCTACTGCTTTCTCATAATTATTGGATTCTACGTGTACCTAATTGTGGATTGTGCAACTGTGGTTGAGAAGCTTTCTAGGAGTATGAAGTAAGTTAACGTTAGTATTAATATATTTCTGTAGAAAATCACACTTTTTTCTTAGGTTCAAGAGGATTTAGACTCTATAATGTCATCAGTAGATTTTTTACTTTCGAATACAATTTATATAACTCTAAACACATGAAACCTGCAAAATATCATGTACACTTTAAAGAAAAACTTGCTTTTTCCACAACAGAGCTCGAATAAATCGAGTTACCCGAATCCCTCTATCAATAGAACGGATCGCGGAGCTGAAATATGTACAAAGATGCTGTAATGAAATTCAAATCGCTTTCATCTCCTACAAATCCATAATGGAGCCATTGGTATTACCCCTGTTCCTTGCAGTAGCAACGATCTTATCGTCCCTTGGGATATTCACGGTCATAAAGTTCTTCGGGGAACTCGGGATCTTCTTCTCCATGGTGCTTTCTCTAGGGGAAAGTGTATGCATAAGTATGACCTCTATAGGGTTGTGCAAGGCCAGTAGCATTTGTGACCGTGGTCAGTCCTTGCAAAAAGAATTGTGCAACTTGCAACTGGTTCCTAAGAGGAACAAGCATGAGCTCAAGGTAATAATGCGCTGCATTCGTCCAATTAAGTTTAGAATCGGGGCCTTTTTCCCCGTTTCGAGACAAACTGCTACAGACTTTTTGGAAACGTTGTGTTCATGGTTGACTACTCTGTTGTTGACTTATGGGTAGTAATTAATTAATTAATTAAATGTTGCAAAATGCAAAATATAGTAGCTACAAATCCTATACCCAATCGACTGTAATATAGTAAAAAATGTTACTTTAAGTCTTAAGTTATGATAGCATGAATAAAGCTGAAAATGGAAGTTTACTTTCAAACTAAATATAGAGTTCTCACGTTTTACTTTCAGAATAAGCACAGATTTATTGTTGATGAATATGTTTTATACAATATTATTACGGGCTCATGACACCCTGCTTTACTTCTTCATTTAGGAATAGAAATGCTTAAAGATGCAATAGTTTCCTGGGGATATCCCTCGACCGGAAACATTTTGGCCGTGAGACCTGTCAAAGTTTCCAACCAAGTAAGTATCGAAGCAACTGGCATCTTAAAATGGCGGAACGTGAGGCTCTCAATGTATCTCATTTGGAAGAGTCCCTTCAATAAGAAGATGGTCAAGGGGCCGGGAATGACCTGCTTCTCTCCGTAGAACGTGTACTTGTTACTTGGTAAGTTTTCATTCAAGTAGAGTATCTTCAGATTCAGAAGACGAAGGGCTATCGAGCTGGTTTAATACAAAGACCCGTTACAAACCTTTATAATTATTGTATGCAAGCAAAACAATGTCAAATTATGTCAAATTATTACGCAAGATCCTCTGTAGAAAGAGGGCCACTGAGACCTAAATTTTGGATGGATTTGGGAAGACAGAGCACGTTTTCTAGGTAGCATTCATCCAGGAAAATTTCGAGCCATTTTATGCTTGTACAAGGCTCAAATACAGAGAGATCGATAGAGGATCCTGAACCTCCTCCATACAGGTGGACTTCAACGAGGGTACTATGGCTTTGCAGTATTCCGTTCTAGACAAAAGCAGAGGCATGAGAGGAACGGTGGATTCAATTTCAAGCTGTGAAATGAGAAATTTAATTTTGAAATATGTACTTGTAACCCAGTCCACTGCTGGAATGCTCCGCTGGTTCGAATGAGCTGAAGGTTGCTTTGAGTTTGAAATATTCCATTCCAATGTAATGGGATTTCTAAAAAGGTGTCAAAAATTGAAATCCTTGCCGGAGCCCTGGAACCAGATTCGTTGAAATCTACGGGAAGAAATCTGAGCGCAAAGGTAAATTGTCCCGGAGCAGGACCAGCAAAGAAATATTCTAGAGTTCCTCTGTTATTATAACAAAGTTTGCTCAAGCTGGCCATAGTAAGTTGGTCTCCACAACGAAGGAAAATTTGCGAAAGCGGAATTGATCGTAGAATCTTCATGGAACAGAAGAGCGTTATCTTCTTCAGTCTTTTATAACTTGTATGTGCTAGCATATCCAAAATCATTGATTCGTCATGAGGGAAATCATCAGCTAGCTGGATGAAAGGATCGTCCTGGTCATTTATCTCGGGAACAGGATATCCCGTTCTTGAGCAAAATACCAGGGTTCTCAAACTAGGCAGTTCGAGCACACCCGAACGGATCCCCACCATATTTTTGGAAGTTGACGGCAGCATTACTCGGTAAAAGGTTAGTTTTCTGAGGCCTTGGAAAGTATTCAGAGCCCATGTCAAATTGTTTAGTATGAGGATCCTTTCCAACGTCAGGGATTGTACCAATTGAGTCGGCGACCCCTGCGATCCTGGTCCAGAGGAGGAGTTCAAGTTCTGGGTCACGTCTGTTAGTTTTAGTTGGCCAATTTTTCGACCGTTTCTCTGGCATAAAGTTAGGATGGGTATTGTCTCGTTTATAATGTTGTATGCAAAGTAGTACGATTCTTGGATATGCTGGTCCCATTGTTTGGATGCTAGTCGAAGCTTTCCACAGTCTGAGCTACTAATATAATGTAGCACGATGCCTACAACCTGATCAAATTAAGGCATTCTTTTTAGACAAGTGGAATCTAACTACAAAGAGTGGATTTACTAAGGACTTGCAGAGGAAGTTGAATAAATACATTATATTATTGAAATTACCTTGGATGGGAGGCGTGAAAAGTCCGTCATTTTTTACGCTGTGGAAACTGCTTAATTTGATTTACTGCGGAATTTGAAGGGGTTGGTGTTTATTGAGCGTATTTTTACACCTAACTTCATCTTTTCGCCGTAGTCCGCTACGTCAATTTACACTAATAATATATTAACATGCATGACCATGGCAACTAAAGGCCACATTTCGGTTCCCGTGATCTGAGAAACCCTCTGTACTGTTTATTTGTCTGATTGTCGATAAATCCCAGCGTACAAGAATATGCAGAATAGCATTAGCTAATGAATTGATAAAAATGAGCCCATATTTGTTTATTTATTATAAAATGTTAGACGCATTTGAACTTTCAGTTGCTTATGTAAAGCCAGCGGTAGTAAAGATGAAGTATCTTAATTTTAGTTCATGGATCTTACGGCCAATAAACTTATTTGCTAATTAATTGCATCACTCTTCCTCTGCACTTCAGTTATTGGAGTTGCAATATCTTCTTTTAAAGTAAAATAAAAAGCATTCAAAGCCAACAATTTGAAATGAATATGCAGGTCATTAAATCCTTAACCAAGTAAAACTCTCAATGAACTTTTGCCCCCTTCGATCATATTTGCATCAACCGACTGGACCACAACAGTGAATCCTGTCGAAGGAAAGGATGGAGCGTCTCCACTTCTATATATAGACACCTTAGCACTTCCTCTCGAGAACAGAGCCATCGGTCTTGAGTTCGCCTTTGAAGAATTAATTTAAAAAAAAGAGAATATTTTAACCAGAAGCCTTTTGTTGCTTAGCTTGTAGTATATTCTAACGTTTTTAATCTGCTTGCTATAATTTACCACTAAATTTGCAGACTCATAAATGGATTGTTGGAATAAAATTTATATAAAGTTCTACCAATATATCTGTAAAAATCTCAAGAGTCTGATTATGCTGACCAACTACAAGGCAACTTGCTTGCATCTACTTACTGTCCGTTAATATTTGACAGGCAGGAGTTATAATACCAGGTATGAGTTGATAATGAAGCCATACGTACCTGTCGTCGATTCCCACACCACCTCGACTCATAACCATTATCCTTTTGCATAGCCACATAAGCCTCCGCACAGTTTTCTGAATAAGGAGCTGACAGCTTTTCAAAAGTTAACAGAAGAAATTGGCTATCATTCCCGGCCTATTGGGTAGTATAACAGAAATATAAAAATACAATTTACCAAAATCCTTCCCCCTCCCATCATTATATCATAATATCTTGTGGGTTTAGAAAAGAAAGGGATGAAAATAAAAATTCAAGAAGATAATCTTTCAAATGACATTTCATTTTCTATTCAAAATCTTCAAAAAATATTTCCCTTTATCAATTGTGCCTATGTGCAACAACATTTTTCGAGAGTGAGATATTGGATGTGCTTGTTTATGCTGATGACTTTACGTTGAGGAACTCCGAGGTTTCATTCATTCATTCATAAAGGCTTATTCATATGTAATAATCATTACTCTCTTCTAAACTCACTCGGAAATCCCACTGGCAAGAAACATCCAATCCTCCGGATGATGATGCAGAAGTCGTCACTTCATCTTGTTGCAGATTCCCACCCGTAGAAGTGACACCTCCTTGATCAGCCTCTTTTTGCATAGACGAGGATAAAGATGTTGTACTATCTTCACCAGAAGATCTCCTACTGGGTGAAGCACCCGGGTAGTAAAACTGTAGCCGGACCTTTTGTCCCTCAATCTCATTCATGCGAATTACCTTCGATCCCAGGGCTACACCGGGCTCTAGGTCAGATCCATTAATAACTGGACAGTATGGATGAGCTATGAGGGGAACTGCTGAGGACAACCCGATTAGTGATAGTAATAGGTAAAATTCCTGGGATAGATTCATGATTTTAACGCACTCAGGTAATCACGTATTTTGTGTTATATTTAAAGAGTATGTATTTAACTTTTGTAACAATAAATAAAATGCATAAAGGAAATGAAACTGAAAGTAGAAATTGTCCTACGTATAAAGGACGGGATGCTAGAGAATACTGCATACAAATCTACGAAATGACTACCTCTTCTTCCAAATGGTTAGAAGTGATTACTTTTTGTTTCAATATGTCTTCGACACTTTACTTTACTTCGTTAGTAGCTGATGTCCATATTCTGAGTAGGAAGACAGTGGAATTTAGTATTGAGTATTGTATAATGAAGATATCGTTGTTTTGTCATTCCTTGGTTGTTGGCGTGTTGATAAAAAGGCTAAAGTGTGAACGCCCTGCTGGGTGGACGGGATATTTATTCTTTTATTCTTCAGGGATTTAACTTTATCTTACAAGACCGACCATGGCCACGACTTTAAAACGTCTTCAGTTTATTATTCCTGCTTATTTTTTTATCATTCTTTAAACTGAAAATGCATAGCCAGCCAAATGGAAATAAATGGAATTACTTTAACTTTATAGACCTATAGTCCACTTTACGTGCGGCGACAAAGTATAGTAGTAGTTAGTTGCACTCATTGTAATCCTTATCTTGGTCGTCCTTTACTGATGATAATATCTTTGAGGGGGAAGAGCCTGTACGTGCGTTGCAATGTAATAAGTAAAACATCTTAGGAGAGTAATGCCGTTGCCGTATATCCTTCCTATTCCCTGTTGTAGAGGATTGTTTGGTTAGTTTTGTAATAACAAGAGTGGATTTCAATGGATTTCATTGTCCTCTTGGAAGTCACACTTAGGAGGGCAGGAGGATACAATTAGTAGAGGAATAAGGGACTGACGGGCTGACCAAGATTGAGAGTAATTGTTTACAGATGAGGTATCTTTATGAGGATATTGGGTAATTGATGGTTTTGCATAAGACGTAACTAAATGTTTGTTTAATACCTACCTGCGCAATCCAGCTCATAATTGCATGAGACAACTATTCTTAATAATATGTCAAATGCGATTTCATTATCATGAATAAAGATAAGATGAGAAGGGGATTAAGTTCGCATTTAAACTGCGACGGAGGTTTGCCAACTGAAGTGTTTTTCTACATGTGAAAATTACTACTATTACTTAACAGAGATGAGATGGTGTCATAATATCCCTTTTTGAGATTAATGGACTGTCAAACTGTAGGAATATCAATAACGAGTTGAAATGAAAACTATGATAGGATTACGAATGTGTGAAGTGTCTTTGAATGGACTTTACAATATTGAGTGCAAATGCATTATTAAAGTCATTCTTTGTACTTTATCAGTGTCTTATTTCTTTGTTGTGTTGAATAAGTACGTCTAGTTGTATGGAATAAAGGAATAGACACTTTACAAGTGGAATAGACACGTAACAATAGACACTGTTGTACTACATTGATTGCAATTTGCATAGTGAAAAAAAGGTTCATTTTATGGAATTAAGATAAGCTACGCATCCTTGAAAAATGCGAATAATTGCTGCTTCGCAATGCTTCATTTTACCTAAGTTTAACTAATAACTAAACTGAATTAAAAATAAATAAATGAACATAACGTGGACTAGCGTCTGCGTGAGTACAAACATTTTGATGCTGTAAAACAGGGAAATAATGTTAAAATTAGTATAGCAGACCCAAATATAATTAATCTGTCATTATATTTTTTACTTAAAAGTACAACTAAAATACAGATTGGATGGAATCTTTGAGTTTCCTTTTAGACGAAGTCTTAAATGTCTAGATTGGATGAGATTGATTAGCCAAAATGGAGAGTGAATTTTGAGTTATTTTATTTACTTCATTAACACTATATGGGTGTACATTAATTAATCCACAACAAGCCTTGCTTTGGGTCAGAAAAAACAAATATTAGTAGTCTTGGTATGAGCTAATTCAATAATTATTTTCAGCTTGTATCGCCCACCATACGGACAGATTTATGGTTTGCAGGTTCAGAAAATAGCCGTAATTAAACCGTCAATAAACAATGGAGGTCCTACATTTTCGGCAGCTTTCACTGCTGGATATGCATTATGCATTAATGAAGCTACTGTTTTTGTGGCTGATTATTCAACACTTTTCTTCTTAGTGTTTTGGATCCAAAGATGGATACATTAAGGTTATCGGTACCTTTCAGATTTGTTTTTAGATCTTATTGAAAGATGGCCTTTAGCGTCGAATCGGAGGCAATTAACTAATAAAGCAATAAAAAAAACTGTCCAGTCATTTCTTTTTGACAGCTTGCATGTCCTAATGTTTTGAAACATTGCTTGATTTACACCTCATCATTATATAGAATGACTGTTCATAACATTCGTTGAGACTTACATTTGCAGAATATGCCTGAAGAACACATAAACTATTGCATGAACGATGGAAAATCCCATTCATTGTCAACTCACTCGTATCGTATTTCGTATGAGTACTTTTCCTCAAAGGTGATACAACGTTTCATGTATAACGTACGTAAATTAGTTTTTTAATCCCTTTATTACCATGCATCAAATGGAAATGTGACAGTAGACAAATTTCCTGTCTCTTCAACCTTTATTATTTGTTCAATAAAATAAATTAAATACGTAAAACATGTTTAAACTAAGGTTGAACTTTATAAGTCTCCGATAAATTAGGATTGAACTTGGACGGATTCTTCAGTCAATCTTTTAACCATTCATGCCCAACTATATTAGTAACCGGAAAGCTCAATACATACTGTAGCTCGATTAGATGAGACACTTAAACTTTGTTAATGGCTTATGGAATAAGTAGACCAGCATAGAGGAAGAAAATCCACTTGAAAAAGGTAAAAACCAAATCGTACAGGACGTGGACTTGGTACTCCCTAAGAAATTCCTAAATATTTCCAAAAAAAACACTTAAGCATTGGAATCAAATCCGTCTTAAAACGTTTTAATGAAGACATTATCAAACTTACTCCCAAAGTCTTTCCCTGAACTCCAATCAACCTAGCGACCCAGTCAATGACTCGATTTCGATTACCCTCACCCCCAGCAGCTCCACCCTCTTGACGAGGCTCGGCTTGAGCCGATTCGAAAAAGATTTTTGAGCTTCTGGATTCCCCATTATTGTGGCCCTCTTCAGGAGTCGGACTAAAGGTCATCCCTCTAGCAAAAAACTCTAATGCTTGTTTCCCAAATTCCAAAGCCTTCTTCCTCACCAAGACCATATCTGGTGGTTGGAAAGGGGTCGTTGATTGTGGCTGTTGATGTGAATTTGGCAATGACGATGATGATGATCTTGCTGTCTCATCTTTAAGAAAACAAAAATGCATCTTTATTTAGCGTTGTAAAAAAGTAGGCTGTAATTTGGCGATTTTTATTCATTTCATTCAGCAAGTCTCGAGCGCACGAGAGCTTTAAACTCATTATTTTATGTATTTACTACAGCTTGTTAATCCTCTATTGTTGATTTGCATCACTATTTTCCAACCGTTTGATCATAAATGCATCTGTGTGTAAAAATAATGACGAATGAAGTAGTAGCAGTACCATTTCGCATTTTAATGCATTGCAATCCCCTTTGATTAAGGGAAACACAAATAAACAGTACGAATTGGGTGGGACGACAAAAAATTAACTTTCTTTCATTCAACTGTCAATGCAAAAACGCGACTGCTTTTATCCTCGTGCGAATTAAATAGAAGCAAGCAACCAAGCACTTTGAGCCTGACTAGGGCTATGACAAACACGCAAAAAGCTCTTCAAGTTAAGTCAAGTGCAACGTTTTAATTTTTTAAATTATAAATGTCCGTCTAAAAGGGACAGGCTTGGTTTGATTTGATCTTAACATTTAAATTTTTATTATTCATAGTTAAACAGCGGAAATGATGCAGTCAAAGTAAGGTTAATCAAACACTTTATTAATTTCTCTTTATCCACCTTCATAAGTAAGTATAGAAATAATATAGTACAGTAAAAGCTCCTTGTAAGTACAATATTTTATCACAGACAGTCAAGTTCCTTCCTTGAATTATTCTTGATTTAACAATGAGGATCACCGCAAACAGATTAGGCAAGAGGAGAGTTGTAAACATTTTAAGTAAAGTATTAGCGTGTTACAATATAAAATTGATTTGATTTATTTGATCTATGCAGCTAGATCTCAGTCACATCACAGAAAGTAATAATACTATTACAAACACTCAAGAACAAGCCAGACAAGATAGATAATCCTATACTTATCCTTCCTTTCCATTCATCATATTCTCCTCATACTCTTCCAACTTTTTAAATTTTGGTTTAAAAACGAAAAACTCTAGCTCAAGAAATTCAAAGTCTAGCATAGCCTTTGGATAAAATTCATATCCGTTTAAAGGATGATCCCCATCCTCCGTTTCCTCTTCTTTGTCCTCATCATCATTGGCATTATTAGCCCCCGCATAACTATAACTATTATCAATATTTTGACCATAATCATGTTCATCATCTTCAACATTATTATGTTCCGCTCCTGCGGTAAAGAACCTTTGTCGATCCCTGCTACTAGTAGTAGTAGCTGGATGAGACCTGGAGTACTGATATTTATACGGTTCATCGTAATAATTACCTGACTTTGACTTTTCAACACTAGGGTGTTGCTGGCCGGTGGACTGGGTTATGACCAAGGTTGGTTTAGATTCTAATTCCCTTAAGACTTCCTTCTTGCCCTTGCCCTTATTTCTACTGCCTTCAGTTGACCCTTGCTCATTTTTTACTCTCCGAGATGATTTCCCTTTTGTTTGCTTTTGTCTAATCTCCTGTTCCTGAAGGGTGAGAGGAACGATGTTGGGTTGATCCCAGGGAAGATTGGAGTCTTTGGTATGTTTAACTAGCCACGATGAGCTTGAACCTAATGTGGAGGAATGTAGGTGACGATTATAATCAGAGTTTATTACTTCTGATGTTGATGAGGATGATCTTAGAGATGAAGAAGGAGAGTAACCTTCTGGAGACTTGGGGTCATCGCATACACCTGAAGAAAAGTTGTACATTAATAGATGAGAATTTTAGCTAATTTTTAAAAGCATTCACTGCCATTTTCTCTGGCTGGATTATTTCTCACAGTTAACATTTTCCTAGCTACCGATAGGTTCGATAACCGATAGTCCATTAATAATTTGCCAATAGTATTTCACGGTTGGTTAAGCATGCTTTTTTTGCTATATGAATTGTAACTAAAACGTTGAGCAATGATGGGGTATGTGACTGGAGGAGTTTTAAAATCTTAATATAATTTACTTGAGGTAATTGCCATGATGTTTTATTGTACTTGCTACACTACCTTATCATTAACCTGTAAGGTTGTAGGGTAGTTCAGGGTCATTAAATTATTAAATTTGCATACTTTTAATTTAAGTGAGCTCATAAAAGTAAAAGAAAAGGTTGAGAATGATATCCGAATCATTTTCCAGCAATTTCAGCTGTCTCATCCTCTCTCTCTCTCTTTGAAACTTGATACCTATGGTTTATTTATATTTGGATTTAGCTACAGTCACACTTCTGTTTTCCTTTTATGCACTTTGTTTTGCATATTTTAGGGTTTGATTGATTGAAATGGTTTTTAGTGGACAATAAAATCAATTAATCTTTCAGGTTCAAAGAGGAACGAAATATGAAGGTTGAATTAAAGCAGTTTCGAAAATTAATAGGATTCTAAGGGCAAAGGATTGAAATGCAGCATGTACGAAAACCAATGTTATTTTATCGGATTGAATTTTCATATTACTGACTACACCTGACAGTGAAAGCATATTTAAATATAGAATTTCTCTGTCATTTTGTTTTGGACTTTTAGAAATATTAAAAAGTACGGAGTTAGGTAGATTGTGGAAAATCTTCAAACTTGTTTTGAGAGTTGAGACTATAACTATATTTTTTTAAAGTAGGCTTGCTTGCTAGTTTAAAAATTCTATAATCCACATATCCTAATCTATGAAACCAATCCCATCAAAAAATACCAACAACCAACTTTAAAAATTCTTGTCTCGAACTAAATTAATACATTTACATTTCACATTTAAAACGAAGAGAAATCCCTATACTCTTCTCTTTGTCATATTTTGCAATTGTTAAGAAAAGACATCTACGTAAAGAGGGATTGGCCTAGCACGCTCTAAATCTCAAGATAATTACCGAGTGACTATATTATTCCAACCACACATGCCAGTTTTTCTCAACAGTTTAATATTTCAAAGCCACTACACTTTGACTCATCATCATATCATAAATTATATGTAAGAAACGTCTAATGATAAAATCTTCACTGAAAGATCAAAAACCGTAAAGGTATGCATGCATACGCATGGCAAGCATGCATCGAGCTCTACACGCACTGATCCATGGGATTATTGCAAGGTAAAGAACTAGGATTATTTTCATACAAATATAAATTTTAGTAACCTAGCCAAAGGCCTTTCCTTATCTTACATTCTAAAAATTAATTTTCATGCTAAACTTACCATAGTTTAAAACTAATGCTAGCAATACTAACTTCCAGTTTATTAAAGAACTTGAGAAATGTCCTTGTAAACTCCTCCAGATCACAGTCGGTTCCTCCTTCCATATTCTTAACTTTAACATTATCTTCTTCTTACACTTCACTTGATATAATTAATGAAGTCCTTTGACAGGTTTTTATCACAATGAGGCTTCTTCACTGGGTTGTGGAATCTGTTTAAAATTGAGCACACCACGAAACATTATTTACTACTGTCTGTAATCTAATTTCCATCCAAATATGTCTCAAAAATCCTTATTAAAAACACTTTTTTTGCTTATGCAAAAACGAGATAACTACTCCATAATATCAACGTTTAAAAACTGGGGAACGAAGTTTATAACTGAAAAGCTACCACAACAGAGGCTTAAACCTTTTTAATTTAACCTGATGCTAGTGATGCACCAATAAATGATAATAAGTTGGACTAGATTTATTTTTTAAGAAATCTAGTAACAATGAATGAACCAGTGACTTTTGTAGCTTGTAGAATGGATTGAGAAAACAACAAAATACAAGAAAGTAAGTCCAAGTCTCACTTCTTCACACTTTACCTTTCAACGATACAAATAAAACTGACAGGTGTATTATCTTTAGCTTGAGTTGTTCGTTCGTAGCAAGTAAGTGGTAAGTATAATATAGTGTAGCCCTTGTAGTTTTGTGTAGAAGGGACAACAGAACTGAATGAATTTTTTTAAGAGGAAACAAACCGTATAATGGAAATGGATTGGGTATACAATAAACTGAAATTATAAAAGGTCTTTTAGTACAAGAATTCGTGGGCTTTTCCGTATACTAATGCGCTTCGTTTTTGTGAATTACTTTACTAACTATTTACTGCTGAACAAACCAACGCAACGTATAGTTTAACTACTACTACTACTACTGCATTTTATTAAAGAAAACTCGTCTCATAGTTTTAACTGGGCGATGATATGATCATCGTTGTTTCTCTCTCGGTAGTTTCTATACCTCTGTGCATTCGCTAACAACGGCGAAGTAAAGATAAGCCCATATCATGTTCCTACTGTTTTCATCATGCATTATGTCCATCTTAACTCAGTCAGTGTTTTAAACTAGCCTTTAATTGAACATTTAGGCATACAAAAGACTTCTTGAATTTCACACTAGACAACCGAAGTAGTAGTAGTTCTATTCATCTTACTCAAGTGTGAATTTAAACAATTAGCAACATGAACTATAATGTACTAATGAATCTGTGGACATTTTTTGAAGACTTTTTTTCAACTGGGAATTATTAATATCTGACATCATTTTCAAAAAACAGAGGGATGCTTTTAAAATTTCAATTTAACTTAACTAAAAATTATATATTCTATTTATCTTTAATCAGACGGATCTCAAGTTAATTTATCCTTCACACCTGTCATCTTTTCATGAGACAATTAGCTCTTTTTTGGGTGCTAACGATAAAAATGAGATGTGAAAAAATTTTCCTTGAATAAATCGAATATCATTGAATGAGATTATCTCCTTCCACACTCCAATGTAGAAAGTCTAGTTCAAACTGATGAAAGAAAGGTTTAAAAACTCTAGCCTTAAACCACCCGTAACTGGGTTTTTTGTCAACATCTATTTACCTCTTCAAACCTACGACAAAATAGGGGGTTGTATTCTTGCCCAAGAGAGTCACACGCTTCACTAAGATTCTGCAGAAAAAAAACGCTAACCTGACAAGTTGTTCGGTTGGAGATGACGATGGTAGTAAAAGCATAGAATGATTTCATGGATGGTTCTTCGCAAATGCCAATTTGCAACTGAAGTCCCTGGAAAAGTATTTTAGCTTCAAGTACTACTTCTTCCAACTTTTATTTTTAAATCCTCTTTTGCTAGTGGTTTCTTTGCCATTTGCATTATCAAACTATTCCTGACCAATCCAGATCCAGGTCTTCATCCAAGTCTTTATTCAAGTATGTAATATTTTTAGCTACATTTCTATCATTCTACGTCATTAAAGTATGCATTACCTACCTTTACACCTCATATTCATTAATCCCTTATGCTATTAAGTAGTAGTTTAGTATTACTGCTCGTTCTAGCCGTAGGTTATTGATTTTAGTATGATTCAGTAGCAACTAGCAGTACACCCTCATTTCAACAGTAAGTTGCATTGCTTGCAATTGTAATTCAAGATCCATCTTAATTTAAATCCACTTATATCCTTGCATAAGTTTGGTTAGTTGTCCACTTTATATGCGGCCGGACCGACTATGAATGCAGCATCAGATGAAGATAATTCCCGTTTAATTTATATTCCTCGGGCCTTGGTCAGCATCACATCACAAACAATAAGTTGACGTTCTATAAAAAAAACTCCTAAGTAAAGTTGATTTGTATCCTCCTATATGAATGGAAAACGTTCGTGATTAACTCAACAAAGAAATAATTGCTGGGTATGTAAATAATTGCAGTGATTAATAAAAAATCACATTATACGATTATATATTTTTGGATAGGATTAGGATTATCATACTTTTAGAATATTTGGATGGTCATCCGAAGGTTTTTGACCTTATAAGCGTAACCCATTAGTCTTTGCTTATTGCTTACCGTTCTTTGTTCGTTTAGCAGGAGTTCGGTAGACTGGAGTCTGAATTTATTTATCAACTAGGTGTAAATTTATTGGCCCCTTCCGGTTCAAAAGTTCTCATTGACGCCTAATTGTAGACTGGGTTTATTAAAAATATTAGGACTGTTATAAAGAATATAATGCTAAAAGTGTTATAATTAGCACCTCTAATTAGTTGTGCTTTTAAAGACGTAGTTTGCACGTGTTTGATGAATGGTGATTTAACTACATTTAAATCTGACCAGTATTGTTCCAGGGGCCTGCCTAAAGCTGAACAATGTCTAACATTTTAAAGAAATATACGTGGTTTCCAGATTTTCTATTAAAATTCCCCTTCAACCCTAGATGCCATGGTTTACACACTTCCGTACATTTTAGGGTACTTCCAGTTTATAATCGGTTTACAAGGATAGCAAGACGGCGACTTCTGCATGAATGCAATGCTTTTTACACACTCAGTTTAAATCTTCTCTGAAGTAGACACTTTCCAAAGAGAAATATGAAACTTAAATGAGTCTCCGTGTTACAAAACTAGTTCAATTTATACAAGAGATGGATTCGAAGTGACATAAAAAGCAGGCCAAATAAAATAATACTACCACGCTTTTTCAGTTCAGCTTTGCTAGTAAAGGTAAGCTCAGCTTGGCTTGGGTGCAAAGATTATCTATGAATGCAGTTTCTATCATTGTTTGTGTTGGCAGTGCCTTCTTGAAAGTTTAACGAGACAAAGTGCATTCATTTTCTAACAAATTATGATTATGACAAAATGAAACTAATTTATCGGTCATAGCCAGTGATTCCAGCCCTGCTCAATGGAAACTATAGCGTTTAATATAAGAACTTAAAATATGGTATGATTAGTTGTTCAAAATTGCAGTCTCACAACAGGGTGACAGTTTTGTGCATAAACCACAGAAGCAAATATTCAGTACTACTTCGCTATTTACCGGTCTTGTGCTTTATTTTTAATAATGCTAAGATGATATAGGATTTTATAACAATAGCGATTAACAAGTGATATGCTCGCTGATCGCGAGGTTCTGAGCTTTAGATGTAGAGTCGTTTAAATTAGGTAAGATTAAATAAGATGCTACGAAAAGTCACATCATCATCATTAACCAGCAATTTCGCCCCTTTTATTGCAGATTTAATTTCGAGAAAGTGGAAGAATGTGGCAAGCGTTAGCTCTTTCAAAGAGATGATTCTTTATGCCAGAACTTTTATTATGGACTGTGCGGTTGTGTATGAGCCTTGACAGTTGGTTGTTGAATTGTGACTGACACATGACGTAGATACTCTAATCCTCCTGATTGACACCCCGTTAGCATTGTATTGCTCGGTAGGCTGGCATGCGTGTGCGTAGCCTGTCATAAAACTTTGATACGATCTTACATTTCAAGTACATTATGAAAGCATTTTATTTACTTTCCAGTTTGATTGAATAATAATATTAATAACTGAGTCGATCTCATCTGTCACTTAGTTCTACGCAAAACGGCTGTGATAATATGCATATAAAGGCGACTGGAGATGTATAGGTATTGATACTTCTATCCAATGAAATTCTAGGTAAAAAATGGTAATGTTTGCCCCTGAGCATATAATTACAAATTTGAAACGCATCGTAACGTTCAATCTCGATTAATCCTTCATTCTCAGATGTCCATCCACTTCCATCAGGACGATTGACGACCTCTTAACTTGGTTCTATTTTGCTTAATCTAGCCTTTACTTATCTAAATGTATGTACATGTGTGGACTCGTTAGGGCCATGTATTTACCGGCTTGAAACGATCATCTCAAATTACGCTTTAGTAAAGCTAAAGCCTTATTTATGGTACAGCAAGCAAAACATCTCAAACTCAATATCAAGCATTTAGTCAAATTTAATAAAATTACACTCCTATTCCAAATGAAAAAGCCAGTGAGATGGGTTCAAATTTTTTTCCAAGCAGCTAAGCTTACCCAGTCTATTGGTATGTCCTCAACTATGAGTGATATTTTGTCTATGACCTCAACCAACACCGACCGACTAATTTCCCCTTAACTGATACTGGTTTTATAATTATTTCTAAAATAATCTAGGCTTTAAGAGATATACATTTTTTAAAAGCGTAAATGTGGTATCAACCCTCTACCGTCATTTCACCTTTGTAATCATCATAAAATGGGTTACTACATTTTATACGTTTAATTTTTATACGTGTACTAAAAGGGTTTTTAGTTTCTGGAAAATAAATGGGAGGTAAATTACATTGGTCTCTGCTTATTATGTAAATATGTGCTCTTGCATATATTCACGTTTGATAATGCAATGCAAATCCTATTTATAAAAGAAGTCCTTCGTCCTCTTCGATATTATAGATGGAAGTTCTTTAAAGCTAAAGATAATTCGAATACACTTTCTTTGAAATCCATTGACATAAGAAGCAGGAGAGGTTTCCATAAACGGAATATTTATTTTTCATCATTAACATCCATGAAAACTCCAAGTAATAAACTCCAAGCCGCCTTTTTCTTAACGGGCCCTAAGTATTGTCTATCTGGTAAAGTCACTGACTGTCGTAAAAATGTAATTATTACTCAGGTAGAGTAGAGTTGTTGAAGGGTTGTTTCATCCCTCCAACTCTGAACTCACACTACTCGACTCGTGTGGTCAGATTTATGCCTTTTGTCATGAATATATTTTTCTATTGCATGATAGATCGTTTAATGATTGTTGTCGAATCATTATTGTACACATTAACATTCAACTAAAATTATGCGACCGCTGTACCAAATTGTATGGAATTATTTTTATACCATCGTCAATGAGTACTTTCCCTGTCAACTGCACGGCTACACGACCTTTCTGGAAAGCTTTGTGGGATTGCTCATTGTAAAGTTATCTATTCATGCATGAAAGTGAATCTTTAAAAAATCTTGTGTGGGAACCGCTCGTGATTGCGCTGTCCAAAACAATCATAAAAGCAGAGGAAAATGTATTGCGAAATTCAGAGTTTGGTACAGTTGTCAAGCTATTAAGTTAAGAGTTAAGTATCGTAAAAAGCAGCATCAATCCGAAGTTTTTCCTTATTGTTTAACATGGTAGTAGTAGTTCCTTCGTTGCAGACGCGTAACTTATCGTTATTTAATCTTCTAATAACTCAAGTCAGCTTCAATTTTCTTCAACAATGCAGGAAGCTTTTGTGTAACAAATTACAATAAATATTACATGCATTATAGCATAGTACATTACTCCATGATTTCACCACACAAACCATAAACCAACCAATCCATCACATGATAATTGTTCTCAAGCAAAAACTAAAAAAAACAAGCTAACAAAGATTTTTTTTATACCATACATGGGATTTCTATCCCATCTTCAAAGTGGAATTTAATCCCAAACATCGTTTAAATTATTAACTATTATAAAAAATTATTTTGCAGTTTAATTTTATGCAACAATGCAATACGAGTTCAAAATTAGAGGTGCATAACATGAAGACCATGCATTGCTAAGCTTCAGGCTATAATTACAATTTCACATCTTGTTGATGAAAGGAGTGAGTTTTTAAAATCATTATTATTAATTGTTCTCAATTATCGACAATAATGCATAATGGAGCTGTCGTTACCTAATGGTGACTTGTAATAACTATTGTTCATTGAGATAATAAATTGCATTCTATATTAATATGTAATCCAGTAACTAACTGCATGTGTATGATACATGGTAGGCACAAACAGTCATCGAGAAATTTTAATTTTTTAAAAATGCTTCACAATAAAACTCTGAGTGACGAGAGATTGACAAACGAGAAAGCATAAGAGCGGATTATAAATTTTATTTATGGATTTAGAAGGTTAAACATTCGGAAAATAAATTGTGAGAACCACTAAGAGCTAGCCAACAAATTGCTGATGTAAACTCTACATTATTATTACCTGCGACATTTTAAAAATAAAGTGAAGTATTTGTAGTAATTATGATACAAGAAACGTCCTCGACTTAGCACGTCTCGCACGCATCCCATCCATGAACTAGCCCTTTGTTCTGAGGTATTTAACTAGCAATAAAAAGTGGCCACCAACAATAGAAAAGTGAAACTGAACTTGAACTGTACTATCAGAAAGGACGAAGATCTTTACTAAAGATAACCAACACCATTATCAGCAAGAACAAACATCAAAAATGACAAAGCACGATATAAAACTCTCAAGAACAGCCTACGATAAATAAAAAAAAGATGCTAAACTTTTCTTTTCACAAGCTCTGTTGCAGTTCTTAATGAAATTTGATTGTTATTTGAACGCGTAATTATGCGTTCAACATTTATTTCACTTTTACTATTAATGTAATATTAATTCTTTCAGTTCACCGGGTTTCTGTGCGTGTCTCATTACCTTTAACTTCTCATAATTTATTTAAAAAGGCTAGTTTCTTGACTGCTTTTCTATTCCAAATTAAAGGTAGTTAGCTATGGGTTAGTAACCCAATTTTCTGGGTTTTATTTAACACGCATGAAATTTCAACGCCTTTATTTGCTTGTTACTTTTTAACTTGGTCAGTTATGCTTAAGTGACTTGAACCCACAGATTTAGATCTTGAACCTGAAACCTGTAAATTAGCAGGATGCTCTTCCGCTAAATGTCAATTTTAAAATGCAAATCTAGATTTTCTTACTATTATAACCCTGAACGAACTAAATTGTTTTATGATACTGATGTTTAATTAAATAGAAAACTTTAAAGTAATATCAGGTCGGGCATGATAAAAATAATAATAAAATGAACTCAATAACATTTGATGCAGTTATGCATTTTTGTAGAAAATATAAAACTATAGCATGTAATATTCTCCTCAAGTTCGTACAAATATCTTATTTTATTTCACACAGTACACAGTCCTTAATTAAATTAATCCTCTTCATGCACTATGGGCTGCATACTCAAAAAAAAAAAAAATAGAATTCTTCAATCAAGTCAAGCAAACAAACTTTTACCTCTAGCAGTAGCAGTAGTATTTTTTATGAGTTTAAGACAAATTTTCTGAAAACCACTTTTGCATAGGAATTCCAAAGGTTTCCATCCAGACCATGTTCGCTTGAATAGTATCAATAGCAGCTTTAACAATAGCTTGCTCTTCCTCCCGCATGCTTACTTCATGTTTTGTGTAGAATTCAGTAACCTTAAAATATTCAAAATTGAATGGTAATGTAAGAAGTTGATGCTTAATTTTAAAAAATAGAGGAGTGCTACAGGGTTAGTGACACAACAAAAGGCTTACCTGTACTAAATCCTCATTGCTAGATAAATATTGTGACAGTGAAGACACAGCATCCGCAATCGGTCGGGCACTACCCAGCTTTATGGTAATTAGGAAGAAATTATCGTCCAAAAAGTCCAACAATTTCTGTCGGTTGTTCGGGTTAGCACCCACAGCGATAAGGGCAGCCCGAGCATAATTCTCAGGTATTTCAGGAGTCTCACCGGTTGCAGCTCCCAGAAGCCTGAATTTTTATAGTTACCTTTTGCTTAAAAATGTATTAGATTGCTTCATTCTGAACCTATTATATAAAACCTACTTTTGAACTAAGGAAGGATCATTAGTGCATCCAAGACTGGTAAGAATCTGGTTCTTAATTGAAGAATCAGTAATAGCGACAAACTGGGCCAGTGCGAATTCAAAGTTCTCGTTATTGATACCCTTGGCAATTGCAGTGCAGTACACTGTAGGACGGAGAATGGGTGGAACGCTGTATTTAAGCCGGTTTATTAGATTAAGACCGTTGCTATCCATAGTAATTAGAGTAGAGGATGTTAAATAATTAATCATACGGATTATTGTTAGGACTGACTCTCCATTGTTGGAAATAAATCAGGGATAAAGTATTACATCCGATGTCATCTACGGCACAAGCCCATTCCATAATCTGAGTTAGGAATAGGTTAGCAGCACCCTTCTCAACATTGGCTCCAGATGCAGTCAATTCCGTTGTTGCTCCTGCCAATTTATGGGCCATGTACGTCTAAAAATACGTTGAACAAGAATGAAATATAGTTTTTAAATGGATGGCTATTTTGTTTAAAAATTAAAAGTATCTTTTGCATACTTTTGTAGCTTCAAAGCCTTGAGTTCCCGGAAGTAATGTCTTTGCTTTCCTCATATGAAAAAATACCGGATTCCAAACGGAAGCCTCTCCTTCCTTGACAAGAAATTTCGTAAATCCTAATGCCATTTCTATTCCTTCTTTGCCTGCAAAATTTTTAAATTTTACGTAGATTTGTAATTTAAATTGATGATTCAAAATTTAACAAAAAAGCAAAGATAAGAACATACGGTCAAAAGCGAAGGTAAAGTAGTCATCTAAAAGTTGGCTTCGACTTCCTGTGCTAATAGCGGAATGATCGGCTACCAACTGATCCTGAAGTTTGAGAGCTAAATCTGACGTGTACTCAACTCTGTAGTACCCTTTTAAGAATTCCATCAAAATCTTTTATAAGCGCAATATGCAGCTTACATATTGTTGGTAAAAAGTTCATTAATTACTATCTAAATACCTGTAGCTTCAGCATTAATAACGACCCAGTCACCATCATTAATCAAAACTTCGTCTTGATTTACCTTTTGATTTAGCCAAATAGTTGGTTTGGAGTTTCCGTTATTGGGAGTGGTTTTACTTGAAATTGCAACAGGAATAAAATAAGTCCTATCACTACCGTCGTCTGGCCTGTATTCCTCCTACATATTTTACATTTAAAACCAAAACCACCCTTTTTGCCTAAAAATACCATAAAATTGTAGTGCAAACAATTACCTGACTGATAGTCAATTTTCCTTGATCAGCGACAACTTTTACCAAGGGATAACCAGCCTGAAGTGTCCAAGTGTCCATGATCTGCTTAATGGTCACTTCCATTGGTAAAGTTCCGTCATCATGAGCTTGAGTGGTTACCGTTTGGAAAAATTGATCCTGAACAACCCCAGTGTAGGAACTGGCACGATTGATGTTGTATTTATTATTTGCATTATACTTACTACACATAGATAAAAGAAAGGATTAGCATCAGAATAAACTTACAAGTCCTTCATATAAGTCCGCAGCGCTTTGTCCATAGTCTCAGTTGTCAAAAATCCTTCCATCATCCGCAGCAAAGAAGCCCCCTTGGAATATACAAGGTTTCCATCATAGCTCATGATCTCCGAAGGTGTTCCGTTATCAGGAAGCACAGTTGGGTGCCTGCCTGGTAGAACGTCACTTCGCATAGCGTTTTGCACACAGTCGTTTAGAATAGATTCGACGGGATCGAAGTCAGGGGTGATGAATGCCAAACCTTTGTATGAAAGGTAGGTTGCAAATCTAGAGAATTGAGTTAGTTTTAACAAAACTTTCATTTTTCTCAAGAAAGTATGAAATATTCACCCTTCATTTAGCCATATCATATCCCACCAGTCACAAGTGAGGAGATTTCCACTCCATTGGTGAGCAAGTTCATGGCTTAAAGTTAAAACTACTCCTCGACGTTCCCTTTCATTATTTTGGACGGGAGAGTAAAATAGAGCACTTTCTCTGGAAATTTTAATAGCATACATATTGAAACGCATGCAAAAAAACATTTACTAATTAAAGGACGTAATGCTACACGTTGACCGTTCTAACCTATATAAATTCAGTCCCCAGTTTTCCATTGCTCCAGCAGCAAAATCCACTAAACCAGCAGAGTCCATCTTATCGAGAGCGTAGTCGATATCGAAATATTCGCTGTAAAAGTGAATGATGTGAGCAGCGACTACGGAAGGGTAATCTCCATATCCGGTATCCATAAGATGCTTTGGCCCCCATGTCTAGTTGTGTACAGAATATTATGATGAGACTTTCTTTTAGATTGCAATAAAATATCTAACCTACTATTATTATAATAATCCAACCTTGACCGGCTTTGGATAGATTTCCAAACTAGCTTCAGCGGATGTAAAGTCAGAAATCAAGAAAGCTACAAGATAAGTTGGCATTGAAACTGTCACCTTGAATTCATCCCAGACCCAACCCTCATGTTCGGGACTATAAAAATCCAGGGTTTAATTATTTAGAAAAACATTGGTTTACATTTAATTTAGGACTTCGTTTATGATGACGTAGCTTACTCAATCAAACTAGCTACCAACATATTGTTAGATAGAGCAGTGTATTTCTCCATTCTAGCTAGAAAAATTTTAAATGTGGCTTTCAGTCCAGGTTCGTCAAAACAAGGGAACGCTTGTCGCGCTCCAAAAGCTTCGAATTGGGTTGCAGCCAGATATCTGCAGATATAAGTAATTTTCGGGTGACATTTTTTCAAGAAGCTTTAAAAATATGTAACCGCAGCATCATGATCGCTCACTTTGTTTCTCCAGTGATAGGGTCATCATAATGACTCCTATAAAGACCTTCTAAGCTATCTGTCTTAACATCAGCAACAAAGCTTATAAACATAGAATACTCTTTGTCCGGAACAAGTTCCTCTGCTAGCTCAAATGTGAGGAAAGACGCATCCGTATTGGAGTTAACACCAGTTAGTAAAATCGTTTCGTTTGTTTCAAGATCTTTAATCTGTTGAAATAAGAAATTATTATTCATAGTAAAAATGTAAATGGAGTCGCCTCTTATTAATGATTTATCAATGTTTTTTACCATTGTGTCCCCGAAAATAATACTTTTGACTTGTGTATGTAAAGTTATGCTTTTAGTAGCTTCTTGGCATTTCCCTATAATGTAAACGGTTCCAGGGGCTGTCCACTGTTGGCCAACGTTCGGTACGTCGTCTAAGATTGGCCTGAGACGAATCTCATAATGAGATGGAATGAAACTCTTAGGAATCCTATATCCGGGTAGTGGGGCTTTGAAGTTTTTGTCTTCAACAGTATTAACATCTTTGATGTTCGGGATCTGCTTTGGAGTTGGGGCTAAGACTTTACCTAAAGATGATGATGTTAGTGACAAAATCACTAGAAAAATCAAACTGCGCATCATAGTTCTAGAAATTGTACCCAGTTTGGGTGTTTTAAATATAAATGCTGGAAATAGCCAAGAAAAGAGATCGTTGTAATGAGTCTTGGTTGCACAAACCGTTGATCTCAATTAATAGAAATTGTAAATTGTAATGGACACTTACTCATGGAAATGTTAAGCTTATCAGTTTATTAAAGTTCGTCTTATCTATACACAATTCCACACTCTTTGTAACCAACTTGATCCGAATCTGCCAAATTGAAACCACTTTCTGCCCATTGAATTGAGTAACCTTCAAACTTACGTCAATACTTACGATAACTGCCGTTACCACTTGTTACTCGATTAATAATTTATCGAAATATATGTTGCAACAAAATACAACCGGGACAAAGTAAATAATTACACAGATAATGTCATCATATACCACAGAAACTGAAAAGATTACTCATAACAATCCAAAATAAACGTTCAATGAAACTGATCATTAGTCAGTTACTATAAATGCCATGCTTAATTTGAAGGTTTCAGCTTTACACGATCAATCAAATGAAAATGCGATTCATGAATAAATGTACTAAAATAAACCTTTTTATTTCCAACACGCAGAAATTCTAAACTGAAGTATGTAAATTTAAACGTTAAAAAAATTAATTTGTCATTTTATCTCGTCATAAATCTGTCACTCTTCAAACGCATTTTTCAACTACAATTTGAAGCGACTTTACGAAACATTTTGTGAAAACCACAACAGCATTGGAAGTCCGAACATGTCCATCCATTCCTCATTTATCCTTATAGTTTGTAGAGCCCCTTCGACAATCCTTTGCTCTTCCTCGCCCATAGAATCTTGATACTTTCGGTAGAAATTGTCCACCTAAAATATTTTTACACAATATAAAGTTAATCTATTTCTTTGACACCTCGACCTATATTCCTTGATTTATACCTGAATCCATTCATCATTGCTAGAAAAATATTGGGCCAATGAAGCAATTACATTAGCAACCGGTCTGGAACTCCCCAAATATTCGGTAATTTTTTCAAAATTTTCGTTCAAGAAGTTCAGCAAGATTTGGCGACTGCTGGGATTTGCAGCAACGCTTGTAAGAGCTGATTGGACCCAATTATAAGGAATTTGAGTGTTTGAAACCATTGCAGACTCAAGTAATCTAATAAAACCCGTTCTATTATTTAAACTACCTGTTAATAAATATTTTTTAAAATTTGAAAACTAAAATTAACCTCTGAACTGATGAAGAGTTCTTAGTGCATCCTAGACTAGTCATAATCTGACTCTTGACTGAACTATCCTTTTCCATTTCAAATTGAGACAGAGCAAATTCAAAATTCTCATTGTTATTGCCCATTTCAATAGCTTTGCACGACAGGGTTGCCCGAAGGATTTCTGGAATACTAAGTACAGTGAATGAAAAAAACTTATAGCTCATGACAGGACTTCGTTTCTTAATTTTAAGCTGAAAGTAGCATAAACTAACGGATTATTGTTGGGGTTGACTCTCCATTGTTGGAAATAAACGAGGGACAAGGTATTACACCCAGTTTCATCCACGGCACAAGCCCAATCTAAAATTTGTGCTAGGAATAGATTAGCAGCCCCCTTCTCAACATTGACCCCGCTTCCCGTCAACTCTTTAGTTGCTCCTGCTAATCTTACGGACATGTATTGCTGCAAGGGTAGGAGAATAATTACATTTTTGGAGCACTATTGCTTCATGTTGAACTGCCACTATAGCTATCAAGCTAGCGAGCTGTACTGAGTGCTGCATATTAGTAATAATGTCATTAAAATGCTCACTTTAGTCGCACTCCACAATTTCGCATCGGGAAGTAACTTTCTTGGTTTCTTCATGTGGAAAAAGAATGGATTCCAAACGGAGGATTCCCCTTCTTTTGCAAGGTATTTAGTTAAATCCAAAGCCGTTTCAATGCTTACCTTTTCTGTAAAGTATTAAGTATTAATGTTAGGTAGAGTAGTTAATTCTTGCAAAATAGAGTCAATGCATGACAGAGGCAGAAGGGTAACATTTCAACCAGACCATTACCATCGTAAGCGAAGGTAAAATAATCGTCTAAAAGTTGACTCCGGCTTCCCTTACTGATTTCCCTGTGATCAAGTAACAATTGATCTTGGAGTTTGGCCAAAAGGTCCCAGCTATACTCAACCCGGTAGTACCCTATCCAAAAATAACAAAGTAATGAATGATTTGTAAAGTAGATAGAAAAACGGTGCTAATCTGAATGCAATTTTATTACCAGTGGCCCCAGAATTTATAACTACCCAGTCTTCCGGATTTACTTTGACTTCCTGATTATTAGCTATTGATTTGCTATTTAACCACATAGTTGGTAGAGTGTTACCCACATTGGGGTCTGTTTTAGTCGCAATTGCAACAGGGATGACATAAACCTTAGTTTTATCTTCGTCTGGCCTGTATTCCTCCTAAAATTAACCAACCGTCGTAAAATCCTTTAGCTAATGATCTGCGTAAAAATAAAAATGTAAGCCATAAATTCACTCACGTCTGAAAGAAGTAAATTGTCTTCAAATGTCCGGACTTTAACCAAAGGATAACCAGCCTGGAGAGTCCAAGAGTCCATTATATTTTTCACTGTCACATCCGCTGGAAGGGTATTATCGGCATGAGCTTGCTCCGTAACGATTTCAAAAAACTGGTCTTGTGTAACTCCTTGATATGAACTGAAATTAAGAGTAGAAACTTGTGAATCTTTGGGAAGTATTAAACAAAAACCAGTATGAGGAATAAGGCCCTACTATTTTTTCATGTAAGTCCGTAACCCTTCTTGTAGAGTCTTCATAGTCAAGAACCCTTCCATCATTCGCAACAAGGCAGCACCCTTGGAGTAAACGAGGTTTCCGTCATAGCTCATGATATCCCAAGGAGTTCCATCATCCAAAAGCACCGTTGGATGCCTACCGGCCAATAAGTCACTTCGCATAGCGTTTTGTACGCAATCATTTAAAATGGCGTTTGTTGGATCAAATTCCGGCGTGATGTATTCCAAGCCTTTGTATGAAAGATAGGTTGCAAACCTGAAATTCGTTATTAAATACATTTAATGAGCTAAAGTCATTACTACACATTTCTTCCGTAAATCGCTACCATCGTAATTAATAATTAATTACCCTTCATTCAGCCAAGCCATGTCCCACCATTCACAGGTCAACAAGTTACCGGCCCATTGATGCCTATGAAATATAGAATGCTCCTAATAATCTTTGAGTACGATTAAAATACATTCGATACTTATTTTAATAAAATTCTTTAAAATTAAAAACCCTAGTTCATGACTCAAGGTCAAGGCTACTCCTCGACGATCCCGTTCGTTATTTTTGGTGGGTGAGTAGAGCAGATAAGCCTCGCTAAAAATTTATATGAAAATATAGTTTAGCTCAAGTAGTTACTTGTGTCACTGTCATTCATTTCATTACACACACTCACGCATAAATGTTCAGTCCATAATTTTCCATTGCCTAGAATGAGTTTAGTTTAATTAAAAATCTGGAATTACTACGATTCAATCTGAAGATTACTGCGATTACTACTTCATCAATAGGTCTGACTCTTACCCCCGCAGCAAAGTCAACAAGACCAACCGAGTCCATCTTATCTAATGCATAGTCAATGTCAAAGAACTGACCGTAAAAATAGATTATTTGTGCCGCAACTTGCGATGGATAGTCACCATAACCAGAAGCTATAAGATGCGGAGGTCCCCAGGTCTAGAGAGTAAAAAAATGTTTTAGGTAAAACTGTATTATTTCACTACCAAATGATTGTCTTTCAAGTTTCTTTTCAAACCTTAACTGGCTTTGGATAGATTTCTGAATCAGCCTGAGCACCACTATAGTCTGATATTACAATGGCTACGTCATAAGTTGGCATAATGACCGTTTCTTTAAACTCATCCCAAACCCATCCCTCAAAATCGGGACTGTTAAAAAGATAAGCTCAAAGTAACTTCCGTACATTTTTGCCCTTTAGACAAATGCATGTAATAAATTATTACTCAGGCTCAGTGCCAATTAGTGCATTGTTAGAAAGAGCGGTGTAGTTTTCACGTCTTCCTAAATACGTTTTGAAAGTGGCCTTTAGTCCAGGTTCATCAAAGCAAGGGAATGCTCGTCGCGCTGCGAACGCTTGGAACTGTGTAGCTGCGAGGTATCTTAAAATTCAATGAAAAGTTACAGGTTATTGGCTGCCCATAATACCTATTATTATTATCATCAAAATAATATCTACAAGAAGAACAAGTAAGCGCTACTTGGTTTCTCCGGAAATAGGGTCATCATAATGACTACGGTACAGCCCTTCCAAACTGTCTGTCTTGACATCTGCTACGAATTCTATGTGAATGGAGTATTCTTGACCTAGTGTTAATGGCTTTGATAACCCTATTATCATAAATGTTTTTTCCGCATCGAACCGAATTTCGGTGAATGTAATGTCCTCGTTGGTGCCAACATTGGTTACCTTTTACAAGCAAGTAACCCAATTTTTTTTAGAAAAATATCAATTGCCTTTTATGGAAAGTAAAATTAATAAATATACCTTAGTAGCTATTGCATTAACACTTTTGACTTCCGAGTGCAGAATTATAGTGTCAGTAGCTTCCGAACAGGTTCCAAGAATGGTGACACTTCCAGGTGCAGTCCATTGCTGACCCAAATCAGGAAAATAGTCCAATATTGGCCGTAGACGTAGTTCGTAATGCGAAGGAATGAAGGTCTTTGGAAGTCGGAAGCCTGGGCTGGGGTCTTTAAAGTTTTTATTTTCTACTGTTGAGATGTCTCTCACATGGGGATGAAGCTTAGGTCGTGGGGCCGTAAGTTTGGCAGGTAAAACGAACGTAAGCAAGGAAATCAGTAGAAAAAATATTGGAAGATTCATTTTGATTTAAGATGAAAGGGCAACGCTTTACAACAAGAGATTAAAAATATTTTAAATATACAAATTACTGACAAGGGCCCCTCGAGACCCGTGAACTTTCTACCGAACAGGTCAACAAGTTTTGAGACGTATGTAATTTATTTTGAACCGATGACTTGTGCTCATAATTATTAAGCTTATCATTTCCATATTTGACTTCGTACAAACAATCTGATTTTGCTTCAACTGCTGACCTGTCAATCAAGAGTACACTTAACCCAGAATAACCTATACTGTTTTGTGGGAGGGAGGTTCTTTTTCCAATTCCAATGAATATGAATCAATCGATTGTTCGTGGTAATAAGCGATATTGAAAGCCGATGATAGGAATTATCATCTAACGATAAAAGGATTCATGAAGCATTTACATATTATACAATTCATTTGAGTCCAGAGTCCACAACTTGGACCAGTTGAGAAACGTAATTTCTTGAATTATGAGTATGGATATTTTTGTCTGGTTTGCATAAGATAATAATGACTTTACTAAAGCATCACATATGAAAGACGATAAGACACATTTATAAGAGTTTTTATGCTTTCCTAAACACGAACTCATTAGTTCGATAATTTTCTAGCTTTCTAGATAATTTTGAATGTAACCCAGAATATCTAATGCCCACGTTCGTTAAAAAATCGTAAATGTTTCTATAAATAATTCAAAAGCCTCTCCTCTGAATGGAATAACGTCAAGTAAAATCCCATACTATTCCAGAAATTCCCTTAATTACTCCGATAACTAAAATTAGCATAAAGCCACTTTAATGAGGACAAGTAAACTTCCAAAGCAGATAGCGGATATCAGACAAATGTCGGGCCTACCAAAAACTTTACATGGGTTTAAGCTTTTATGGTCTGAAAAACAAGCCGATGAAAAGCAGCTTACAAAAGGATCATTTTATCATCCTCCGTTACATATTTACAGCTAACTACTGATATATTTGACGTGTATTAAACTTTTCATGTTAAAATCCAATGATAAGCCAGTAAAACCTGCATCAGGACAATCAGTTAACGTTTATCTATCAGTATTTGCTTGTTTTTTTTCCAAACAAATTCAAATCTGTACATTTATTTGACTTCACAAAATTTTGCCCACCTTATTGCAAGCATAGCTTTGTCCTGAATGACGCTAACTAAAGAACCAAACCAACCTAACGGTACTTACTGACTGTTGACTGTGCTTTTTGTAGTTTTTACCTCAAAACGGAAGCTTCAATCTACTTTTACGGATACGGAAGGTCAGTTTATAAACAATAGTTCAGCTCAGCTTATGCAAACTCTTACTTCCTGTCACTAATCTGCAAGCAAACCAAGCAAATGGCTAGGGTTACAGAGAGATACATCAGTCCGTATGCATTTTAACTTTAAAGCAACCGTTAATTGTAGATTTATTATTTCTTCCTGTAACTTCACAACTATTAGCGTATTCTCATCTTGCGCTCGCTTACAAATTTTAAGGATAACTCGTACCATCAAAAAAACAGTGTCATACTATTTTCAAAGTTTCAATTGAGAACGTTATTACATTCTCGTGAAAATGAATCATAAATACAAGTTGCATAATTAAAGTTAGAATGTACGTTGTAGTGAAACCTGCGGAAGGGAAATCCAAGGGCATTAATTGATAAACCTGCCTAAAACCTTATCACACGAATCCTTGTTTTTTTTAATACAGGGTTCGGAGAATATAGTTTTACTGCAATAATCATAATGGAACCCAGCATAGAGGACACTCGACATTTGCTTGATAAGCAAATCTATTCTATTACGACGATACAGGATTTCCATGAAAAAGATCCACAAGCTTTCCGAGCAAGACGTAAGTCATTCATAAGGATTACTTTATACAAACTCTCTGCTTTACAAGGAATTATCCTACATTTGAGATTAATGTTAATGAATATCATCTTTTCTTGCAGTTTCCTCAATATCCCGGTCATTCGAAAACCGAGGGATCTCAATTATAGTCGCTAGTTTAATAACTGTTTTCATAACCTTAATTCTCCTCACTTTCATCTACATAACTACCTTCAATACAACATCCATCTACCTTTATGAGCTTGACGAAATTTCACTAAATAACGTTGAAAAATCAACTTGGGAGACATTTTATGACATCCCCGAAGAAACCCCCGTGTTGGAACTACACCCAAAAGTATACAATTTCAGTACCCCGTGCTCCCAAACAAAATTCGCCTTAGTTTTATACTTTGAGCCCCCACTACCCCAGGATTTTGAGTCTTGGATATCCAAATGCGGACAGCAAGTAAGTTACTTCCGAATAAATGGAGACCCCGATGTTGAGGACATCGAACGGATTATTAAATTCGTCCCTACTGCAATCTACATTCCTATAAAGGCCGTATTAAACGTTGTAAAGGACGATAACATTCTTTACGACCCGGAGTTGAAGACCAAGGTAGAATTTGAAGGGAACATTATAAGTTCCTTGACAATTTCTGGGTATTTGACCCCTGAGGACATAAGGGCTATTTTGGACATAGTCCCATTCGTTGAAGAGCTTACTATTCAAGGACCCAGTGTTTGCTCCTCACTTGGGAATAACAAACCTGGAAAACTTTTGCAGAGGAACTCTTGCACAATAAGCTGGCCAGAGCTTAAGACAATTAAAATTGAAGAAGCTGGGGAATGCTTGCAGACCTATATGCTCGTCAGTAATTGCTGGGATCTGCCTAAAGTACGGAGTTTGGGAATAACCGGAAGCCTCATTAATGACAAGAATAGCCCTTATATTGAGAGTTTGATTGATAAGTATAGGATCATGAACATCAATTTTAGAAAGAATATCTGCTCAGCAAATGTTCAACAAAATATGGCATATTTTTGCACCTAAGTTTTTGGAAATATTAGTAACATGCGACCTGAATAGGATGCAAGGAGTTGGGGAAATGGGGCAGCTATGATAGATTATTTATAGTTATTTCTATAATAATTAGGGGACCAGTACTAATTTTTAATTAAAGATGCATTAAGCACTGAAATATTTTTATAAACCAAGCAAATAAAATAAAAAGCATTTTCCAGTTGTTAATTCTCATGGGTTTACTATTAACTCTGATAGAAAATATACAAAATATTTAACGCAAGAGCTAAAGTAACAGAATAAAGTGTAGAGGGTATTTATTTTATTTTAAACTTAGCTATCTGATTTCATTAAATATATTATACTTTTGTTGATGTCATTCACTAGTTAATTAATGGTATAAAAATTAACAATTTACTCTATTTTCTAGCAGCTTAAGTAAATAATTTAAGGCAGAACTGTTAACAGCAAAACTCATCATTCTTCCATATCATATTATACCCTTATTTAGTTTATTTGCTTCGCTAAAAGTTAATCAGCTTTTTATTTTACTACAACAGACTTAAATATCTTATCTCTTCTCCGTTTACCCTGAGGTTAAAGTGTTCATGGATAATTTAACTTTTCATTGTTTCTAATCAATAATACCGAATACTATAAAATATAACCGCTTTTTGGGTGAACAGTTAAAATTAAACACTTCCCAGTACATTCGATTTTATATGGCACACATATATACGCCACCGCTGTAAACTGTAATCATCTTTTTGTTTTATTATAGATTGATCGTAAGTACTTTGCCTTATCTTACTCTTTTTAGCTTTTATCAATCACTTCATTTATGTATTTATTATTATCTGACACATTTTCATATGCATGCTTACTGTACATTGCAAAACTTATAAGGCCACGAAGATGGACACGCTGTTAAAAACACAATTCTATTTTTTTCTTATTACAAAGTTTACGGAAAACGCTACTACTTGATTCATATTTAAACACGCTAGGCTAATTTATTTATTCACATCTAATACAAATAAGTAAAACCGTGAAATGATATTGTCAAATGTAAAAAAGTTACAGCTTAAAACGCTATTAATCATTTACTTGTGTTTAATACACAGCCTCAACTAAAAGTTACACAAAACTCAGTCATACCATACAGTACATTTGTACAACATTAAAATAATATATGCTTCTACAAAACACACACAACACAATTTAAAGCTTTGGTTGGTACTAAAACATTACACATTTTATAGTAACAGGAATGTCTTTCCTCCCTTCCGAAACGCTGCTAATAAAAAAGTTCATTAAAAATTACTAAAAATGCGATTAACCTTAGTTAAAAATTATTTTAAAATTCTTTAGTATCTATATGAGTCTTTCCTCTGGCGGAGGCTTCATAACGTTATCTAACTCAACTCTAGGATTGCAATACTCTTGTTGAGATGGTGAGTAAACCCCTCGCGTGGCCCTTTTTCTGCGCGCCATCCTTACAAGGATGATAACCCCTACAAAGGCAGCGATTAGGAATGCAGCTAAAACTGGAATGATTATAAGTAAAAGGTTTATATCCTGAGGCTGAGCCATTGTAAGCATTTCACAAAACTCTCCCCGGTAGTGATCAGAACATTCGCAGTTCCACTTTTTGCTTTCTTCGTCATGACAAGTGGATGAGCAGAGTCCACCATTTTGGCAGGTCACGTTTCCGTCTTCGTAGCATGGATCTCGGATGCGGCAGTCGTCGCCGCACATGAAAGGATCCGGGCAGATGCATCTGTAGGAACCTATGGTGTTTTCGCACTCCTTCATAGGCGGACATATTCCTGGCATTGAGATGCACTCGTTCTCATCGTACTCGCAGTTTCGACCTTTTAACCAATCATTTAACACAGTTAGTTGTTTATAAAAATACAAATGACAATGGATTATAAAACTAGAAACATATAAACCATACCGTAATAACCCGTTCCCCTACAATCGCAAGAATAGTCGTTGACAAGGTCATTACATCTTGAGGTATGAAGGCAAGGTTGAGATTCACACTCGTCTATTGAATAAACGAATGAAATAGTAATTTATTTTATAAAGCAATTATTATCTAAATATGACGCATGAAGATTAGATATAAATACCTCGGTTGAATTCACATCTAGGCCCGTCATAACCTGGAACACATTCACATTCGAATCCTACTTCTTTGTTGTGACAAGTACCACCGTTTTCGCAATCCGTTCCTTTGCAATAGTCTATCTTTTCCGAACAAGTTTCTCCTTCCCATCCTAAACAGAGATTTTACTATCATCTTCGAAACTATAAAACATTTTAACCGCAATAAGTCTAAAACTACAAACCTTCAGTGCAATGACATTCGAAAGTAACATCATTAGGATATTCAGCTGCCCTTTCCTTGCAAGCAGCACCGTGTTCACAAGGATCATCTCGGCAAGAAGACTTCCTTCGTTTCGTACAATCATTTCCATAATATTCTTCGGTACAAGCGCAAGTATATTTTGCCAAACCATCAATACAGGTTCCGCCATTATGACAAGGGGCTACAATAAAAAAAAAAGCATTACAATTCCGTTCAAAATTCTGCATTACTCATTACACAGCTCTTAATTCTGGAAATAACTTACAAGATTCGCATTCGTCTGTTTCAATATTACATCTAAGAAGAAATTAAAACAAAGGTGGTCAGTAAATTTAAGTATAAATGCCATATTTTATAACACTAAATGTTAATATACATACTTCCATCCCTCGAATCCAGGTGGACATATGCAAGTATAATTAGCAACCTGGTCCCTACAAGTGGAACCATGTTGACATTCATTTTGCAGACACTCATCATCATCCACTTGGCAAACATTTCCAGAAAATCCCGTTGGACAAGTGCATTCATACTTCTCCGCAGGGCTATCGCAATGCCCGTGATTCAGGCACTCATCATCATAACACAGGATGCACCCAAGGTGAATCTGTACTTCACTTCTTGGCGACGTTTCCTCAACATAAAATGCCGTAGGGGCTGTACGCTTGACGAGAGCCTTCTCCTCAGAATTAAACTGCTCAAGTTGACTCGGGGTGACAAAGGGTAGAAGATAAGCGCCTAGCTTAACATCCGCCAAACATCCTCGGTAATACTTATTATGGGAATCTTCAGCATGTCCTATGTGGTTATCATGAGAGTCATTATGGTCAGTTAGATAGTGATCCCTTTGCTCTACTAGGCTGCCAACGATAATCTCCGTGTCGGGAGAAATGACGAGATCGTGAAAGGAAAACGTTGCATTTATCTCTGGGTAGACTTCGGTTGGTTTTTTGTCTATTGCCACCCGCAAGGTAGGAACGCCGTTGTCATTGACCATAAAAGATGCAGCTACGTTGTGCCATTGACCGTCTAGTATCCGGGTTGTTTTTGAAGTATGCTTGTAACCATTAATATAAATTGCTAGCGTTTCGTAAGATAGGTTAGAAAGGGGATCAATGTTCACTTCAAGCCCTATCCTGAAAGATTGGGTTCTATTTGCCAGGTAGAGGACATTCCCAGCTAGCTTAGATCGGAATCTGTGAAACCAGAATATGTACAGTTTAGTACCAATGTCATGCACATTTCCCACGCTGATTAGCACCTAGTCTGCTCTATACTAGAGAAACTCACCGGAAAGAAGCTTCATCAAAAGTAACGTTTTCCAGTTCAGTAGACTCAAGGTGATAATGTGGTGAAACGGTGCCTCTCCCATCAAAAGCAGCCTCAGCTACACATTCGAAACCAAGCCAGCCAATGTTATTACAAACACTTTGAGTAGGGCAAGTGACTCTGGCACAGTGTAGCAAAACCTGACAGGTTTTCCCATCGTAGCCATCAGAACATTTGCATTGAAAGTCGTTCCAGGTGACTTCGCATATTCCATTGTTCTCGCATGGGTTAATCTATTCAATTAATGAAGGAAAAACCTCAATAACTGATTAAAAATACGTATTGAGAAAATGTTCATTAAAATCTAACCCTGCAAGTATCATCGGAAACCGTGCCCTCCAATAGATTCTGCTTTGTTACTTCACCCAAAGGATCCCCCATTGCATAAGTCTACAAGAAAGAATGACAAGTTGTTTCAACTACTCACACATAGTTACGCATGCAACTTATTAGGTCACCAGCTCACCGAATTTATATCCAATTGAAAGAATTCAACCACATAATGGCTCTGGCTCTTGGCGGATTGACCATGACCACCAAAACTGGGCGACGGGGTGTGTTCCGTAGAGCTGAAGTTAACCCTTACATCCTGTATAACTCCTTTAAAAGGCTTTGACACGACGAGATTTCCATTGGCATTTGTCAAGGGATGGAGATACATTATAATTTCTTTCGAGTTGGTTACTGACGAAGCCTCCACAGTTAGCTCAGGAAGTAGAGTAGAATCCTCGCCATTTTCACCACCGCTTTCGAAACTGACCGCAGCCAGAGATTCAGGTTGAGAGCTTATAACCTCGATCGGATACGAAGGCTTGCCTCCGATGTAAATCACCGACGGGTTGAATTTGATCTTATTACTGACGCTCTTTCTAAAATGTTCTGTACCATTGACACTAATTTTAACTAGAGTTTTATCCTTCTGAATGGATATAAGATGTCTCCATCCATCTGTAATGTTGAGCCCATCAACGGCATAAGTTTCCGGACGACTGTTAGTAGAATCATCGGATCCTTCGGACCATTTTGCTTGAATTATTAGGTTTCCAACCTCCCCCACTCCGGCTTCCAAATAGACCGAGTAGTTCCCACTGTGCTCATTTCCAAGGAGGAAGATTGTTCCATTTCTGTGACGAGTTCGGACAAACATTGAAATATCAAAGGTATTGGAGAATTTATTGGAAATTTCGGAGGAAATATTCACTGCTGCAAGTGAGTTGGATGTATTTTCGTGATGGAATGTTGCTGCAATATATTCTGAAAATTTTCAAAGTAAAGGTTAGGAACTGAAGGCTACTATATTTTAGGTAGATTGCAAATGAAACACCGATTATAGTTTACCATGCTGGCATTTATCCCCAAGGAACGGTCGTTTACAACTACAAGTGAAGTTTCTCCATAAATCTGTACAAGTTCCGTCATTCCTACAGGGATTCGGACTACATTGATTCCTTCGTTTGCATCCAATCTCAACCGCTGTCATATTGAATGTTACTCCTGGAATAACCGGCTCCTCATTTATAGCTATCTCTTGCATACACCCGATAAATAAGCTTAGTTTGTTCTGATTGAGAAATCCCAGCCTTCCAGTAGCACCTCCGAGGATCGTTGTATTAAATCCCGTTTGAATCTCTTGTTCTTCAGAAATTAGAATGGGATTTATGGGATAAATCGTTTGCTCGGAATCTGCTGCTAAAGCGATGTGGGAGTTATTAACTGCTATCCAAACTTTATGCCAATCTGCGTTGGAAAGATTAGTTCCTGAGTAAATTCCATTGAGATTGTTTAACAAGGAGGATTGAAGGTTTAGTCGTCCACCGGATAAGATGAGAGAGAAAAATGTCAATCCTAAACATTTTTATAGACATTTATTGCATACTATGAGAGAGATTTATTTGTTGCTACTTTGCAATTCGATTCTGGAAGAAATATCTTACCTTCTCCAACAACCAGAAGCACGTCGGATAACGTTGTTCTAAATCGGAACCTTAATTCATAATTTCCATTCTCAAATGGTCTATCATTACGGATAATTTCCACTGCTCCTGATCCATTGAAGGACATCGTTGTCTCGAGTTGACACTGCGTTCCAGCAAAGCCTGTCAAACCGATTCAATCAATTCGTTCAACAAATGATACGGATATTGAAGGATAAAACCTCTATAATACTTTCATATTCATCCCTTACCAATATCACAGTTGCATTTAAATCCATGTTTATTAGAACCTTCATCATAGGTATCTTCGCATTTCCCGTTACTATTACACTTTTCAGTTATACAGCCCTTCAGTGGAACGGAGCAATTCTTAGCTCCGTATTTTGCAGGACATTTACACTCAAAGTCAGCTCGCCTATCGATACAAGTTCCTCGTACACATGGGGATGATAAGCATTCATCTAAAATGTATAATTTTAACTTATTATTCGCATGATACATGGGATTAAAAGTTGTCGTGCATTTTAAAGCTTTCTTTACCTATTTCATGCTCGCAGTGATCCCCTTCAAACCTGTAAGTTAAGCATACAAAAATGTAATCATCGACTCACAAAATCTCATCAATCAATTGCTGTACTGTAAAGCAGTTTTTTGCACATGACAAGGTCAAAAATTGACATACCCTGGATGACATTCGCAGCTATAAGAGTTGATTCCATCCTTGCAATTTCCATTTTCCCCACAAGGCGACGTTGACGGGGAGTATGGGGGCGAACATTCATCAATATCAATGTGACAGTTCTCACCCTCATACCCTGCAGGACAAAGGCAGACGTATCCCGCAGCGTTTTCATAACTAAAGCTGGAACTTAGAAGCTGTCTCAGTTTGGATTCGTATGGCTAGAATTAAAATGCAACAGAATGATAATAGTAATTGCTTTTATCCATCTATTTTGTTCTTTTCTTAGGACTTTTGAAGTGCTTACCTCATTGTACAGACTTTGATTAGACTTTTCGAAGCATTCCCCTCCGTTAATACATGGAGACGATTCACAGTCGGGGACTATTGAGTTAAGAAAGATATTAATGAAAACGCTGCATGACATGATTCTTTGCATTTATGAGATACACACATATATAAACTTACTATCTTTTTCACAAGCTCGTCCCGTATAACTGTAAATAAGAATCATTATTTAATTAGCAAACATCCCTGCCTATTACAGCTTAAATGACTTTTTCAAATGAAATCTTTACCCAGGATGACAAACGCATTCATAATCCTTCACTTTGTCAATGCAATTAGCTCCATTGAGACATTTGAGTCCATCGTGCTCCACATCTTGTTCGCAATCATCTACATTGATTTCACATTGATCTCCATAAAAGCCAGTGTCCGTACAGTTGCATTCGAATCCATTGACCTTGTCAATGCACTGTCCTTCGTGAGCACAAGGTTGGGACTCGCATTCATCTACATCGATCTCGCAAATTGTGCCAGAATATCCTGGAGGACATGCACAGAGGTAGTTATTAAGCAGGTCTTCACAAGTTGCACCGTTTTGGCTGAAATTGCATTCATAATATGGTGAAATTATACCAAAACGCTCTGCAAAATTTCATCAAAGATTCTTTGGAAGTATTGAAACTTACCAAGGGTTTCCAACATATCCCTCTCCACCCTCACATTCGTTGACCTCATGTTCACAATTGATACCCGAATAACCCGGCTCACAAATACATTTATAGTCATTAACCTCATCCTCGCACGTTCCATGCACACAAGGGCGACTTAGACAATCATCATAATTAATCTGGCAATTTTTCCCTGACCATCCCGGAATGCAATAGCACTGAAAAGTTCCATTTCTATTTGCGCAGATCCCCTCATTTTGGCAAAAGTTGGGATATCTTTCGCATTCATTGATATCAATATTACAGAACTTCCCTTCATAGCCCGATGTGGAACAATTGCAAAAATGCAGTCCCGGAGTTGTTCTACTTTGGGTACAATTGCCACCATGTTCACAGGGACACTGACCATCATAATCAGCGAGGTTAATAGGCTGCTCCATCGGTCGCTGAGTGGTCGTTGTGGTCGTACTTGATTCAGACGTTGAACTAAAACTAGCCAATACTGTATCTATATTCGATGGGGATGAGAATGCAACGCTAGAATGATCTTCTGCAGCGTTGTCAGCGCTTCGCGGATTGTGATCTGCGTCAAACCCGTTAATCTCACCCGGAGATTCTTCAGCGTGCTGCATATTGGTTGGACCCTCACAGTATGGACTGGTATATTCGATATCCTCATTGGGCGGGGGACAGACGCAATGGTTGTTATAAGGCTGCTGCTCCGGATCCCCTGCTTCACAAACCGCGTTGTTGTGACACTTTTTGCAAGATATGAAAGTATCTGGATCAAAGCATTGATAAATTTCAGTAAGATTTGTCGTAAGATCGTCACAAGGGGGGAAGTCATCTTTATGGAGGCCAAAGAGGTCCATGAGGGAAATGGCTCCTAGTCCCCTGTCTAAACGATCTTGGTCCAAAGAACTGTCCGGCATATCGACCAAGTCTTCATGACTCTGAAGATGATCTCGGCCGGTTAGGTTCTCATAAAACTTGGGCACTCTAATGCATCCAACAAAGCCGTCGAAAAAGTTTAAAACATGATTAAGCCTTATGGGGTCGTTGTTTTCGGAGCTTGTGTTTGCGTCCCAGCTAATGTCATGGATTCTATCGTCTCGGGACTGGTCTGGGTGGATGTCATGGTCATCAAGAGATATCACAGTTCCTTTAAAAGTTAGCGAGTGCCATTGCCCATCGGCCACGTTGTGGTGGACTGCTGCAAAGAATTCCTTTGGTTTGGTTGATGAAGTCATGTTTCCAGAACTGTTAATACTGATCGCTATATTGTCCTGAAAATTTAATAATCGTGTTTGTCATTCAACTTTACTGCTGAAGAATATAAATATTTATTAGATTTGTTTTCGATAAGACTTTAGGTGTCAAAGGTAATTTAAAAAGCATACAAGAGAAGTAGAATTTAATTCACAAAAACTTATGTGATTGCTCAGAAATATACTCAGAGAATTGTAGCGAGATAATATCAGCAAAGTCGTGCTTAACTCGCACTCATCTTTCTCCCTGACCAGATTTAACGAGATTTTGTAAAAATTGGGATTGGAGATTGGGAAAGTTTTCAAATGCCGAATCACCATGTGTGTAGGGATGTGATTTTGATTTAAGAGAATACAATCAAAGAGCAGAGATCACCTCGAAGTTCATTTCATGGCCATAAATTACAGATTATCTTCACTTTTAAAGTACATCTGTCATCTTGTCGTAGTACCTTTCTCATCTTGATGATTATTATTAAGTGTTACAGCATTGCATACGAGATTATCGGTTTTGCAAGAGCAAAAGGATAATTATAGTCGGTGTCATGTTTATGTTTAAAGATTTACTCACACTTTTGACTTTAACAGTATCATCGCAATCGTCATTGCAAAAGTTTTTATTATTTGCTTGCAGTCGAGTCGAGTCTAATTCTTATAACAATAAGCATAACCTCATAAAGCTACACGGTTGAGCCAAATCGGTAACAGATATAAGAGAAAGATATGCGTAAGAACAATTTAAACATTTGGCAAACGCTGATACCCATTTTTATGAATGATAGCATAGCATGTTCTTGCGAAAACTTTCGCTATTGTGCAGTAAAAATAATCTATCTATTGATTTATATAATTTCTTAGAGAGTTTTAAAATACCTTTTGCAAATTAAACCCTCCAAACAACTTTCATAGAGTTAATTTACCTTACTCATGCCACACATGGAGTGAAAACATATCGGCCTTTCAATTTAAACCTGCCTTTAGGCATTTCAAATTTAATTATTTATTGGCAAATTGGCATAAAATCAACAAGATTAGATTAGTTGCTCCAAGCTATTTCCAAAAACCTCTCGTATACGCCGAAAACTTGCAACGATTTCTTCAGTCTTGCAAAAATCTAAAATTTTTTATACCTCTCTCTCACTCATCAGTAAACCCAACCCATGATAAGGAACTGTCAATGTAGTAAAAGAAATAGTTAGCGAGTTAGCAGGGATGTCACCGCAATTCATTCTCATAATATAATTGAACAAAACAATCCCGTTAATCCATCTTGGACCGTCTATGCCGACATCCCTGTCAAAGCCCATCTTAACTAGGATAAATAGGCCCTACCACCCACCCCCACTGCTTTCAGTGCTGTCGTGTTACAATGTTTAAAAATAAACAGAGGCAAATTAATCCCTCCGACTGAGAGTTCTTTGAAACCTCATTCTTTAGGAAAAGTAATCCTAATCCTAGATTACATTACTCACCTCAACTCACGACATCTTCGCTACGCACTTTAAATATGTTTGTTATAAGTAGCTCCTTACAAGTAGACAAAGTTACTAAGCTAACTCATGACTTACTTTAACTCACAAACCTAAATCGGAGACGATTATCATCATATTTGGAAATTGCATACTGCTTCGAAATCGATTTCACCCTCGTGTGGCATGAAAAAAATGCCGAAATCTAAATAAGTGCAGAATTGCTACTACTAAACTGCTAAGTAACTAAACTACTAAACCAAGTTACTCATCATATACTGTACCTACTTTTATCATTGAGATTGTCGGTGCGGATCATTATTTTGTATGAGTACTTGAGGGATTATTTGCACTTAAATGAAATTATGATTATATAGTAATCAGAAGAAGAAGAAGCTTTCCCAGATCAAAACTAGTTAGACAAAGGATCATATCATATCATAAGTACCCCACATAATGATTTACCATGCCATTCACTCCACGAACGGAGGTAGGCTAGGCAATCATGCTCTCCTTTATCTCGGATTCAATCAAACTTGTTACAAACGTGGATTGAAAAGGAGGATGAAATCGATCCAAAATGAGTGCAATATGCTTTCCCATTCTTAATAATAATCCTCTACATACGTAGATACAAACATTGTCATTATATTGCAATTAAATTACTTATCCCTGTTCCCAGTGTAATAGTGGGCCGAAAGCAAAGCATCTCTTTCTTATTTTTTGTTGATCAGAAGAAGATTTTTTTCACACGATTCAATTTCCAATTAGCCCACATATGAACACTAGAGATTCACGATCGGATGTCAACCTGAATTCTATTCCGTCACGAAATATTGGCATATGATTTATCGTTTCTTTTACCATAATAAGAGTACGTCTACTGTTTACTACTAGCAAAAATAAAGTCAGATTACATCTTTTGATCATGCAGAAAGCAGTACAATTGATGGGCATTTTGTTAAATCAATATTATAAATGAGAAAGGGTAACAGATTTATTTGCATCATTATTTTTCAGAGGATGACCCTCCTACAAACATCCTATTCGACATAAATCATCTTTAAGATAAGCTACCATTACCTAACTATAGCGGACATTTATTACATTCCAATCTGTAGAATCTTGGCTTGTTTAATTTCGGTAATGTACCCTTTTATCTGTAAAAGTAAAAACCTTCCAGACCTACTATAATAAAAGGAGTCAATAATTCATTTTTATTGGCCTTAACCCAAAAAATGTTTTAGTCACTTTTTTACTTAGGTTATTTTATTTTAGAAAAGCTATTCTTGCTGATTTCCAGTAATTTTAATTTAAGAACAACCGAAACGACCCAATGTAGGTCATTTTGGTATGATCTAACATTAATCATTTCTATAATTATTTTGCACGACCATAAATAGCCTTTACTACCTGTCAGTCACTACTACAACTACCACCAATACCTCTCTATCCGCCAACAACCTTTCTTTCATCTTAGTACTGCTGCCCTGTGAGCATGGCCGTATTTTAACCAGAGTTTTTACTTAATGGGTACTAAGAGGCCTAAATTTTTTAATTAAATTACTTTGAAATTGTACCGTTGCATATCAATAGGAAACCTGGTAGTAATCGCCTAAAAATTAGTAAAGCACGTAGGTGCTAATCGCTACTACCACTCATGCTACTACTCCCAGATTTTATTAATAAGCACTTGCAACGTTGCAACAATGAAACCAGAATTTAGAGACATTCTGTGAGGACGCCCATGGTCTCTGAAAGTAGTCGTAGTATTTATTTTTATTCGCACCGCAACCGAATCGAGTAGTGTTTTATTTTCTATTTTCTATTTTGTCTATTTAACACCCCCGATGAGTTCTAATAGCCAGAAATAACCTCATTATTAGTCCTTTGTGGCTTCTCCACTTGTCATTACAGATATGCTTTTACCTTTACTACTACTACTACTACTACTGTTGCAGTGTTTATTTTATTTTATGTGTATTTTTTTATCTCTTGAGATGAGCCTACTTATCATCAAGCAATAAGGTGCCTTGCTACTTTTTGAATAGGCACTGGGCGAGAATTAAGTTTTGAAAAAAGGTCTTCATTAGAACTGCTTTGAAAATTTTAATGAGCAGACTAATAACATTTTAAATAATGATAGTACTAATGGTGGTTGGTACAAACTAGTGGGAAACTTTTTGCGACTGCAGTTTTGACCGTGACAAAATACTCAGAGACAAGATAAGAAAGAGAGAGAAAAGTCAAAACGCTTCAGGGAACTGTCACACTGCACCAGTTAGCAAAAATATTCAAGTTCCTTTTTTCATTCATCAAAATTGTGAGAGAAAAATAACAATTTAAAACTCAACAAATGCTCAAAGAAAAATTAACCATTTCAGTTTCTCTTTTCTTAGTTTAGATTTATAGTAAATTTTCAAGAATAAAGCAAACAATACCAAACTTGGCTTTGGTTCCTTAAAGAATAGAAAACAACGAGATAAACTTAATCCTCTTCTTGGAGCAATCAAGACTTTGATCTAATTTACATACATGGATTTGGCGTGGCAAGAGGACTATTGTAATATAATATAATGCAAGAGAGCTTTGGAGTTCACTTTGTAGAAATTAGGATTAATATGAAGATTCTTTGAAGAAGAGTGGACTATCATATTACCAAAATACAAGCTTTTAGTGTCAATAAAATGCTGATCTTCCTTGCAGTCACCTAGATATTGAAACTTTGAAAGTTATTCATAAAAATGAGTTTAATATTTGAATCGGATGAGTCCTTTACAGTTTTTTATTTCAAAGTGACTGTCAAGGATTCATTCATGAACTCATGCTACGTCTGTCAAGTGTCTACAAAGGGAATAAAAACGAAAAATAAACAAACATCTCCCACCCAGTCTTAGTTTCTTGAACTAATAAAGAGCAAAAGAGCTATAAAGAGACTTGGCTTGGTTTACTTTTTCAAGAAAATTAATAACGAAACCCAAACCTTTTTATACCTACTTAGAATACGAGATGTGGTTGGTTGGTGAATTTCAGACTTGTGGGAAAACTTTGGCCAGATTTATTTGTTGAACAAACAATTTTTTCAGCAATTATACCATTTATTAACTAACTAAACCTTACCGACCAACAAAATTGCATAGGATCTTTTTTTTCTCAACTACTATAGCAAAGTCTCAATTGAAATTTAAAAAACTCCCAAAAATCTTAACTCTAAACATTTTTCAAGATCAAGTTTTTACGACTCTTACATTTCTGCATAATATTACCTGAAAATTTCAAGTTCTTATGCTGAACATGTCAAAAATGTTATCTAACAATCAACATCTAAAATTTGCTGCATATCCTTCGTAAACTTTTACTTTACTCTAATCCACTAAATGAATGTTTCCCCTCCAACCGACCGAACACGATAAACAAAAGACTTGCTAGAAGATTACTTTATTTTTTGCATGTTTTGTGTAAACTAACCAACGACGATCGTAAAAGCTCACCCATGCGGTTGGCTCCTCGATCCTTCGTTATACACGCAAGGAAACTGGCCTTTGGAACATAAAACTTTTAAAAATAACCAAAATATATTCTAGTATTAATACTACTCATCCTAATCCTTCTCCGATTACATAGACAGCTTTTTTTGCGAAATTTTACAAACTTATCAAAGTATCATACAAGTATATGAGAAAAACACTCGCTAAATCCCGCAACAAACAACGAAGAAACAGTACCTACATTAGCTTTAGCAGCATCATTCTGTGATCGTAACATATACAACATGCCAGAGTACCGTGGAAAGACAAAGCGTGCAAAAAATAACAGAACAGAGAAAAAGTAAACGACACGACAAGCGGAAACGCCCGTTTTTTGGAAGTTGGAACTTTTTTAGGGGAATGAAAAGCACAATTGAATATTACTTGAGAATTTTCCCTACAAAATACTACTAAATGTACTACCAGTCTAAGTTAGTACTTATTCGAATGATTAAGATAAATTATTGTGTTTAAAAAAAACTAGCAGAATAGAATTGAAGATTTTTTCCCGTAAATCTTTTTGCACAGTAGATTAGGAACCAACAGGTTGGAAACACAAGACATCCGTCTTCTTCCACTAAGACTTGAGTACAAATAAATAGCATTATTAGTAGAATATCACGTTACATTAATGATATTAAAAGGATTTGGTCTCTTTTTAGGGTTTTTTTAAAATCTGCTGTAGGCTCAACTTTTGGGTGAATGATTCCTTTCGTTCTTTCACTTACTTCGTGTAATGCTAATGTTGGGCAGGTAGTCGTTTACAAGAAAGAGGGAGGAACAATGGAAGGATGAACTTACAAGAGTGAAATGAGCCTTGAAATAATTTTTCAGGACAAAAAAACATAAATTTTTAGAGTTATAATTATTTATAATTTAAGATATACAGCAAAAAAAGTCAGCATCGTAATAAATAATCCCTAGTAAAATAAAATAAAATAAAACCTAATCCTACTTCTGATGTAATTCTTTAAAACAGTACTAAATCTCAAATGCATATTAATTCTGTCTTAAACTTGCTCACTTCCTCCCAGCAGTATTTGTTTATCATAGAGTTAGTTGAAGCATGTTTATTTCATTACTTTTACTATCATTAGAGTAACAACAATACTATCGATGAACAAAGGCCGTGCTATCGCATCTGCTTTCATTGTTTGATGGATTGAATGCGTTTTTTTAGCTTTAATCTGCTTATGCATTGGTACTGTTTTCTTCACTTCCTTCCTTAAAACAGGAAATTATTTTGCTGTGAGTTATAATCACCACATTAATGCATCATGTTACTTTGTGTTTTTTAACCAACTTCCACCAATCAAGAAATGGTTTGTGTCGTCTGGCCTGTAATCTTATCTTTGTGGTTTTACAGCAATTTAGGAGTTTATACGCTGCATTGTCTAAACTTAGTGACATCGTTACTCCTTTCCTTGGTGGATGGCAGAAACCCAAAAGGTTCTATTTTGTCTTATTTATGGTTAAAAAATCTTTTAAAAGGTTTTCTGGTTTCATCCTCTCATTCCTTCCGGTTTAAAATAAGTAATAAAATAATAATAATCTTCCGCGTAAGGCGTTTCATGCCAATTACCGGAGGAATGATAGGATTAACCGATGTTACCTATCGTTAACTAAGCCAGCCAGTAGAACCTTGTGAAGGTGATCAAGCGTGTTCTTATGGAAAGACGGAGAGCAATAACATGATGTAAAGTAAATGCAATTAAACGATTGTTAAGGACTGTTCTCACGGTTCCTGTGCCTATCTCTTTTTGTGTAAATAAAAATTTGCTACATCAATAGATACTCGTAATAGGAAGATTGAGATTTATTGCTTTGCAGAACAAGGCATCTATCACGAAACACATAAAATATCTTAGCTGAGGTTTTTAAGTTCAAGTACATGAATTGGTTTTCGTTTTGCAATGAATATGTAAAGAAAGAGTAGAATATAACGCACAAAAACACAGTTTTGGACAAGTAAACGCTATTTGTTTAAATCCAGTTTGAAAAAACTGGTTAATAAAAAAGAATATTATTTATTTTACTAAGTTATTATTGTTATTAATGTATAGGAAGAAATTCATGTCTGCATTTTATTGCTGAAAGGTTAAAAAAATCAAGCTTATTTTTTTCGAAGCCAGTTTCTTCCATCTCGGCCATTTAAGGACTGACCGCATAAATAATAGGAAATTGTAAATCCCTTTGATCTCTGAGGAAGAAAATGTTGCAATTTTGTATTAAACTTTTTCACGGTCTTGTGGCTAATTGGATGAATGGATTATGGAAAACCTTTCTTACTTCCTGCTGCTCAAAAGTCTAAAAAGTCGCCGCAAATTAGTATTGGTCGCTCAATTATTTATTTATCATAGACCAGAATTGAAAGGTTGAAGTTGGTTGAAAAATTATTTTGATAAATCATTATATTTTATTGAAACTTTTGTACCCTTAAATTAATATTGAGGGTAGGATAGTGAGAAGTATGATTTATTTGTTATAAATTTTCTCCATCCGGCTTTTACGGATTGGTAATTATTTAGAATTAATAAATGAACCGTTTTTTCACAAGCGAAAGTGCAGAAGGCATTGAAAAATTGAAAGTTAGAAAATTTTCTATTCCAAAGATTAATACATTACTCCAGTTAATTGAGCAGTTTTTTAGGCTCATAGCGTCTTCTTTTCTACTATTTTATTTATTCCTTCATTCTCAAATTATATGGTATTTTTACGCTACCTTCAATTAAGTAAAGGTATAAATCAATTCAATGCAAAGATCCTTCTGCTTATTTTCTCTACTCTATTTTCAAGTTTAGCTAGACTAAGCATGTAAAGTTTACATCGGAAAGGACCAAAAACTCCTCTCTTTTACAACAGACAGTAGCGGTACTTTAAGTAATAGCAAATAAGAGCGAATAAAATGTCACGCCTAAATAATTTCCAACAAGAATTCTTTCTTTGTAGGAAAAACTTTATTTTTCTTCACTTCTAGTACTCCTAGAACACATTTCTTAGAAATAAGCAGGACAACATTTAAGAAAAAGGTAACAATCTGGGAAAGGAAGTTGCTGACTCCCAATTAAATATTTGTTTCGGCTTCGCATTACATACGATGTTCATTCATCACTTATGGTTTTAGGAAGTTCGTGAAAAGTTGACAAAACTGGTATTTATGATACAAAAACTTTGACAATTTACTCTAAACTCTAAACTAAATGCATAAAACCAGCATGAAGCTAAACATTTCCACGAAGTTGTCCGTTATCCCTGGACCGACTGCCTTACCGACTTTTTTTTTGTAATTATAGGATAGGACAATCAAGCCTAATTTTCCAAGACCTCCCTGAACAAATGCGCGCAAGATGCCTTTATGATTGCTGCATTTTCTTTGCAGTTTATCATCAACTGTACATAATCTGCTTCACTGAGTAACTGCAAATTAAATGATTCAATTTGAGATTTAAAACCTCAATGAAACAAGCTCAGCTACAAATGAACTGATGCGACGTTTAAAGTGGTTGCCTATCTCTTCTCTTCAGCTTAAATCAAACTCACGTATTGCTATTATTCAGTCACCATAATAATCCTCATCAACCATGAATATAATTCGTGGTTAATCAATTCCCAAGTTTTTATCTTTAAATAATAGAAGAAGTAAGTCTTCTGTGAGACTAATTGCAATTCGTAAAGTGATTTTATCAAGTAAAGTAATTCCCTGGTTAAAATCAAGCTATAAAATTACTAACCGCCCTTCTAATGTTTTTTTGTTGCTTAGACTGCATTAGGTAAGGTAGTCTTGCCACTAATTCTGCATCAATATATCATTTTATTTGTTGCTACTAATTTTGTTCATGCAATCAAAATAGTAAATATGATTCCCCTATAAACTATCTAACTATATAATCAATTTCAAGCCTTTGCCAAGTAAAAGCAAATAAAATGCATCCCTGATTCCATTTTTATGCCTTTCATGTGTACACGAGAGTTGACCAAGTTGGTTATCTTGGGATATTGAATAGCTTTTGTAATGATTTGATAATAATGGACATAGTGAAAGGAAAAAGGACACCGTACCATATCACACGAAATCAATCTGTCCACATCAAGTTGGACAAATGGATTGCAAATTGCAATACAGACAGAATAAAAGAAACACAAATGACATCAACTTGCTTTACCTGTTGACAGGATTCAGCAGTGTCGTTAATCCACCGTATTTATAAACATTATTAAACTAATAAATCCATGTGCCCAATTTCGCAATGTTCCTGCTCGTTTGATGAAAAGTGAAAAAATTTAATATGAACACGATCATTAAAATTAGCTTCTACTATTTTATAAAAAGAAACTTGCTATAATAGACTAGTGTGGCCGGAATATCAGTAATTGTAAAGCCAAGTATTACATCGCCGCATATCCTGAGACTCGCGTGGAATACGTAAACAATACTTTTAGTCAGTCAGGATGAGAGGAAACTGACGGAAAGAGTGGATGGATATCAAATGCCAAGTTTTCTAGTAGGGAAATCACGATAGGAAAAATAAATGTAAAGCGATACTTAGGTCGTACTTCATACAAACCCCTTGTTTTGTATCGTATTAATGGTTCATTGTATTTTATTTTAGAGTAACATGACGCTTTCATTTTCACACAGGAAATCAATCAGCTAATTTTTGCCATAAACTACACGCTTCTTCAATTTGCAATAAAATCCACAAAGGAAACCAGCCGCAGATCAACAAAGCTCTGGTTAAGTTTAAGATTGCTTAATGCTTGTACAATTTTATTAAAAACGTGTTTAGAAAATACTCAAACTATTTGCTGCCCCTTGTTTGCGTTACTACACAATTTTTTTAGCAGTTTAAAAAAAGATTATCCGCTTTAAAATCATTTTCAAAGCCATAAAATTTAAATAATGACAAATGCTCATGCAATTATTATTCCTCGTACTAATGGCAATGCTAACTGAAACGATCAAAACATAAGCACCCAAGTAAGCAACAGCCAACACCTATTACAAAATCTTTGGTAAACCTAGAAAAAAACCATTTGAAACTCATTAGAGTGGACACTTACATCATAAACGATATTCCCGAAAGGACAGACCGTCCTAAATTGTAAAACGAAAGGAACGTCCTTGGTGAGGATCATTAAGGCAGTTGAATTAACTTTACGGATTTCATTAGCCTTCCCAGCTATAAAGTAGGATTGCATCGTTTCAGTTGAAGCCGTTGTACCAGTCCCCGAAAAAACGGATCCGGATGAAGAAGGCCCCGAAACCGAAGTAATGGACGGAGTGATAGATTGCTGTTGTAAAGAATGCACAAACGGGCTACTTGACCCGGTGTTGTACAAGGCATTATTATTGGCATTTGCATTGTTGTTATTATTGTTGCTGTTAGAATTCAACGAGCCAACAGAGGATTGACCCCCTGAGCCAAAGTCTCTCTGGAACGAAGACACTTCCGATGAATTAGAAAGGCTTATCCAACAAGTTGAGGATAAGAGTACGAGGACTAAAGGAAGGGTTAGGAGATTTGAAAATATTCTTCTAGAGGAATAACTGCTAGAAGTGCTAGAGCTTATTGAAAGGTTAGGTTTATTGCTGGAGCAATTAGTGTCAAAATGACAATTGTTGTTTGCATTGTACTTGTCATCATTAGTACTTCTTTTCGTACAAGTAGTAGTAAGACAATCGTTTCCTCTCATCTTCAAAATATTTTTATTACTAGTATCCTCTTCAAGTATTATTTGCTTTTGTGAAATTTCATCCTCCATTTCCCCTAGGGAGTTGCCCCATAATGCTTTCCGTCTCCTTGGACGAAGTGGGGTCATTTCTTGTACTTTCCTACAATGCTTCATTCTTTGGCTTATGCTAATACCACGATTGAGAGTGGCTAAATTATTCTCAGCTTTGCAGCACTCCATTATTATCATGAGCTGCTGCTAAGGTTAAGCTATGTTCCGTTCCAGGCGAGCCCCTATTGTCTAAAGGGGTGTGGTCGAGGTGGAGCTTCTTCTCGACTTTTAAGCAGGTCCAAATAATGTATCAGTTTCCGGAATCAGTAAACTGCTGCAAAGGTAGGGAGGACAAATAATTGAGAAACTATTTGCAAGAACTATGTCCGTTTCCCAATCAGCCCATCTCTCTTCCTCTTATCTTCAGTGCTAAAAGGTCCTTATTTCTGAAGGGTGCGTGGTAATTACGCTTCTCTCCACTTCTGTAAATAAAGATAAAATAAAAATCATAAGGAAAGTTTACAACTAAGGAAAGTTTGTCCTCGTTTTACTTTTTACAGCTTTTGTTTTGACACGCTGTTATGAATTTAAATGGACTCTAGTTAAAAGCTTAGTTGACAGTTAAGCATGGTCCGTCGGAGTGTTGCGTAAAAATGTAGTCGTTAGTTGTCCCGTAAGTGTAATAGTAATGTAATCCTACTCGTTCGAATCCACCCTTTAGAGATGAACAAAAGGGGTTTTTGCGTCCGAAGACAGATAAAAAAGCATTCATTCTTGATGAAATCATTCATTTGCTTTAAGCATCTAGTTTAGGCTAAGTGAAATTGATGTAAGGAGGTAGTTATATCTGATGTGGCTTAAGGACCGTGATGATCACAGTACTGATTATGATCTTTGATGATGATTATAATAATAATGATGGCTGGTTGGTTGGTTAGATTCAATTGGGATGATGAGAAGGGTGAGCAAGTGGTCATAAAGTGCTTTGCTTAGTAAAAAGTAATCATCGTCAAATGACCAACACAGCAGAACAATTGCCTTTATAACCTAATGCGATTTAATTTTTAGTAAATGGTATTGACTTTACGAATAATGATCTCTGCTCGGTTTTAGTAGGTTACTTTTCTGTATGCTCTTTGTCTTTACTAGTTTATGGAGAACATATGAAGCTTAAGATACATACGTGCCCTTCCCCCGTGGGTCCACCGGAACCCCCCACTTTGGCCTTAAACGCATTAATTTATTTTTAGAAGCTAACGGAAGGTAAATGCCCATCGAATGGTCCGTTTGCTTGGTCGCTCGCAGTTCTAATTGAAAAACAAGTGTGAAGTCGCTGACTGACACGCTGTATTGAGTTAGATTATAATATTTTAAACTTTATTGAGTTGTTAAGTATTTCTCTGCAGACTTTCTGACTGTGTCCAATTTGCATTTTAAACCTCCTATGATGCAGTAAATGTGCATGGACCAGAAGTTGATGTTTATTGAGGTGCATCCCTTGTGGTTGTACTTCATTATTCCTCTTGAGATGTTTTATCACTCTTTCGTAATCGAACATCAATTTTTATAAACGTACCAACTAGAACTATACAAGGCTGCAGCTAGGCTTCAAGAAATTTTACAGTAGTTCGTAACATGAAAAATATTTCAATTTTAAATCTACTCCTCTTTCAAGTGGTATTTATAGGTTAACAACTGTAAGTGTAACCATTTTAGTACAAAGGTTGTACCTACTTTTATTTCACCCTTTTCAGCTTATTTTATTTCACTCAATACATTTTACAAATTCTGATTTTATAACATGGTCGTACAGTCAGTTTGAAATATATTTAAAGAATAATCAATGGTTAAACCTTTACAGACTCTCTTAATATGTTCGACCTAATGAGACAATTCGGACAGTACAATTGCCAAAATTAAGATTCTCTGTAGAAGTAGATGATGTGCGAGTATTACACGGGGAAAAGGTACAAGTCATCATTCATTTGGAGAGTATTCATCCCTTAAATAGTTGAGTGTGTTATGTTAGGAAGTTAGCTAACTGCCTAGATTAGACCGGGCTATTTAGCAGTAATATGCAGGCTGATCGTCAAACGGTTTCTTAATTTATTTCTAACCGTAACCTGTCAGTCAAATCTCGTTAGTTGGCAGAACTTTATCCGCCGTTTTTATTAAGTGATTTTAAAGAGGCTTTTTGCTAATTATTTTAGCTTCTGCAAACAAGCAAGCACCACTTTAAGTTTTTTGTCCACGTTTTATCAAAGTTTTTGCACAAAAGTTTAATTCTTCGATTGACTAAACATATGAACTACATTTAATATTAAAAGGTCCTACTAAATTTTAATCAATTTTTTCTAAGACGGAAAACCTACATATCATACTACGTAATGTCCAAGGGTTGTAAATACAAGTGAAGGAAAACACCATCAAATTCTTGACTCTAAGGCTGTCGGTAATTGAAAATCACACTTTGAATTTATTTTCAATTGGATTCCATTTTTTAAAGTTTTTTAGCCTGAACCCATCTTTTATCTGCCTGATTTCATGTGCAAAAGCTTCTTCATTTAAAACTATTTTATGTAGCAAATACTGTTCAAAACATTTTCTAATTATGTTTAAAAACGCTAATCAACTCTGCAGTAACTGTACCCTGTATTTGGCATGAAAGACATGTACTACCTATAACTATCCTGAAGATATTAAGCATGCCTCTGCTTCCATTTTTATCGTCAAAGATTTCCTTTTTCAATGATATTTCTCCAGCGTAATTTTTAAGCTGAATTTTAAAAGCTACACCCTTTTAAAGCTGTGATAAGCCATAAGCTGTATTTTATAACACGCTTCAGTAAGAAATGTAAAATCCGATATTAAATAAAAGTTGAAGCTTACACTTTTTACAAAAATGTAACTGTGTGGCATAATAAAAAACTAAAATAAGCAGAAATATAAATTGAAAACTATCTCTTAGGATGAATGAACACGATAAGTAAATTTTTTAGGACTGAACAAAAAACAAGAAAACTTCACCTTCTCATTAAAATACAAAAACACATTCAAACCAAAGCATCACGACAACAACCAACCAAACCCATCAAAACTAACTAACCTACCAACAAACGGTAAAGTTCATCATTCTACCTGGCTAAAAAACGAAACACACTTTAGGTGCAAAATTCCATCCGCCCTTTCAGACCAATTACACACAATACAATACAAAATAATAGTCAGTAGTTGGAACTGTGTTGTGTTTTGGTAAAAGGTAATTGAGTAGATTAATCTAAGTTAGATGATAAAGTAAGGGAGACATTTATTACAATTCATCCTAATTACTCAAGCCCTTTGAGCTATATTTCAACTATTTGAATTTTAAATATAAAGGAAGGCGGAGGACGATGCTGCTGGCAAGTCAAGCCAGTTAAGTTAATTTAAGTTAAAGATGAAGTTTGGGAGGAATCGTGACCATTTCGTTAAAACCGCAAGACACGACACACGACTAGAAATCTTCTT